>RJWT010000990.1:0-53924 GCA_004365215.1 Cuniculus paca
CATGAGGCTTTAGGGAGACTCTAGATATAAACAGTAACAGATGTAAATAGTATATTAGCACATGAAAATATGCTCGACATCTTAGTCATTAGGCCAAGTCAAATTAAGTGAGATATTATAATGCAATCTATCAGAATACTTAAAATTTTAAAACATTCAAGTGTTGGTGAGGACGCTAAAGAAACAAAATTCACATAGTATTAATGGAGATGTAAAATGTTATAACTATTTTAAAGAAATTTTGAAGTTAAACATAGACTTATCATACGATTAGATCATGCATTCCTAGACATCTATCCAAGATAAATCCAAACATATTCAAAGGCTTGTACTCCATGTTCTTAGGACCTTTATTTATAATTGCCAAGAACTGGAAACAACCCAAGTTTCCTCAACAGGTGAGAAGATAACAAATTGTAGTACATCCATACAAAGGCATATTACTTGGCAATAAAAAGGAAAAATAATTGATACATGTGACAACTGGGTAAATATGTTAACAATTAGGCTGTGTGGAAGAGTCAAGACAAAGAGGAATACAAACATATGATGACTTTTGTGTAAAACTGTAGGAAATGCAGAGTAATCTAATGTAAAAGAAAGTGAGCATTGCTGGTAAAGAGAAGAAGTGGAAGGGGCAGCAGGAGGAGTTTACTAAGAGGAGGATTTGGGGATGCTGTATGCATTCATTAACTTGACTATAGTTATGTACACATATGCCAAAACTTATCAAATTACATGCCTAAATGTATGCAGTTTATTATATGTCGGTTACACCTGAATAAACCTGTTTGCTTATGCATTTATTTATTTTTTTAAAAGGCTGACTTCACTGGGCATTTTGTAGGTAGGAACCTGTCTTCTCGTATTTCCCACAGGGCTTATTTTAAGTGAGAGTGTAAGATGACCAGAAAAGCTTTGATGATTTCATCTGTACAAGACATACCAGTGTAGAACGCAACTGATAACAAGGTTGCTTCCTAGTCCCATTTAACTGATGGGGAAATTATGATTTACTGAAGCAACCAAAGATACAGGGTGAGGGAACTTGGTCTTGTCACTCATCTTTATGTACTATTAGTTCAAATCAACTCATTTTAGTTGAAATGCTTGTAGCCCTGGACTGTTTCCAAAGAAAAGAGAATGAATGCCATCCACCTAGGAAACATGTTAAAATGAAACAAAAATGATGATGATGATGAAATGGTAATATTAGTATTTACTACTTGATGACCACTGACTGAACTACCTGCTTTTGTCTTTTAATCCTCACCACAGTCTTATGCCAAAGCTTTTGTCAGCCCATCTTAGACAGGAGGCCCCTGGAGGTAATAAGTAACAGGGAATTACACTAAGTTGCAGAGCTGGGATTTGAACCCACATTTCATTCCAATACATGTGCTCCTTCCATTAAATGGCTCCCATTTCCAGGCTGACCTACATGAATATAAAACCACACAAACACACACATACTTAACCAAATGTATGCAAATATGTTCCTATAAACGTGGGTACACATATGAAATGTAATCAAAGTGTATGGTGAATATATTTTAAACATTTATTACTGTAAAAGGCACGTTGCCATGGTTCATCCCCAAAGCACTCCCCTCATTTTGTCTTTTTTTTTTTTTGGTTTTTTGAGAGAGGGTCCCACTATGTAGTTTGTGCTGACCTTGAACTTACTGTGTAGCCCATGCCAGCCTCACAGTAATCCTCCTGCCTCAGCCTCCCAAGTGCTGGGATTACAGGCATGTGTCCCTAGTCCTGGCTGCTCCCCTCAGTTTGAACACACTTTATATCATAATTCTTACCACTTTCTGAAGCAGTTCTGGAAATTCTTTTTTGTGAGTGTCTTCACAAGGTATGTTAAAAAAAATACAGTGAATGATGCTACAGAGTACCATCTGATGGAAAAGTAGGCTTGTGCAAACACTATGGTGTATCTTCTTCTACCTTATTCACTGAATCTGGTACCATACACCTCCTGGCTTTTCCCCAAAGTCGTGAAAAGTAAACATTTTCAATTGATTCAAAATGTCAAGGCAGCCATGCATGAAACAGGACTTCCAGAACTGCTTCAGAAAGTGGCAGGAAGAATGAGATAAGTATACTTGAAGTGAGGGGAGTAATTCAAGAGGGATAAATGACAATGTCCTTTACTATAATTTTTTTTGTCTTTTTGAGACAGGGTCTCACTGTGCAGCTCAGGCTGGCCTGGGCTCACTTTGTAGCCCAGGGTGGTCTCGAACTTGCAACGATCCTCCTGCCTCAGCCTCCCTGAGTGCTGGGATTACAGAAGTGCGCCTCCATACCCAGCTTATAATAATTTTTTAATTGAAATATTCACTGTAGTTTTCAACTACACTTTGTACATGAACATACATTTTAGCAACTTCAGCAGTGCTGAAAGAGGACTTCCAGAACGGCTTTGGAAAGTGACGTTTACATGCATATGATAATTGCCACATGCATACACAAATAAATATTCACAGATATCCCCTGAACACACACGTGTATACATACACATGTTTGAATGGCACAGCCAAACACATACACACATGTGTGCAACCAAGTATACATTTGTGGCACTGAAGTATACATTATGCCCTTCTTGTTCAGGCTTCCCATAAACAGTGAACAAGGCACCCCACTGCTAGCTTCCAGACCAGGCCCCAGGAATCTTCAGGACACTGAAGTCCTAAATATAAAGTGAAATTATGTTCAGTCACCTAATCTTGGACTGCATACAAGTGAGGCAATCAGAGACATCACTTTTCCCATCAAAGGAATTTCAAATGAGCTTATTAACCTTTGCGAATACCAACTCACAGTCCAAAGGACTTCCTGAGTCCACACTGAATTGAAACATAACCTCGTGACAGACCACCTGGTTCTAAGACGATGGGAATTACTTTCAACCCAGGCCAGCATCTCCCTCAGACAAAATGTTCCACATACCAAAACTGACAACAGCCAAGTGAGACTGTTACAGATATATCCAGCATGTCTGGGACATGGGGTGGGCTCAAGCAACTCTGGGGGTAGGTGGGATGGTAGAAAAGAGCCAGCCTCAATGCTGTTGGAATATGTCCTCCTGTGCTATAGGACAGCAGGTTTTCTGCCTAGATAGTGTTGGCCTCTGGCAGTGAATTTCCTTTTTGAGTGTTCAGTTTGGGGTAGATGCTGTCAGAAGAAAAGACACAGTGTCGTGTGGAAAACCAGAGATAAACAGATAACTCTGGGGTTGGAGGAACTGACTCATCCACCCCCACTGTCTCATGCTGGAGGTTAGTCTCCCCTCCTTCTATCTTTCGGTCACATTCTGGCCCAGAAGATTGTCTGTATAATTTCTGGAAGGTTCAGTGGTTTTTGTTTACTCCACAGAGCTCATGCGAAACAGCTTTTCTACCACAACATTTACCAAGAACCCTAGAGTTTAGCCTTATTTCTGCATTAAGTAAATTATATGGTCTGGGGCAAAATCCTTAACCCAAGAGTCTCAGGTTATGTGTATAAAAGACGTGAATGTTGGTACCTGCCTTTTATGCATCACCAATTTGCCATGTAGACCGACAGGGCTAATGAGGAAGCAGTGTGCTCTGAGTGAGAGGCAAGGGTGCTGACTTTAGTTACATCTTTCACTGTTCTACCACTGTTCACTGTTTGTTCTCTGATAAAGCATAGCCTTTCACAGGTCCAGCAGACACATCAAACTTCTCACTCCTATGCTCCCAACAAGCCTACCACTTCTTGCTCAATGATGATACTTTCCACTGCTCAGGAAAAGGGACAGAGAGGCAGGAAGGACCTCTGACTCTCTCTCCAAAACTTACCTGCGTGGTAGCCATATTAAAATGGTCCCTTCCCAACAACTACCAACATCTGCACTTAAGACCTTCATGCCCTAAAGCTTCATCAGGGACCTGACACCATCATTTGTTCCTTTTCACTGCTGGCGATTTACTCTTCCCCGCACTAATAGTCCCTATGTGGGACACAACAGAGTTTTGGCCATGAATTTGTGTCTCTGTGGGAACATGTGGGGGGCTTGAACTCTAAACAGGGAGGGGAAAAAATCTGGGGGAGCACAAAATGGATGCAGACGTGAGCCTTAGGAAAGGCTCAGGGCTAAGGTATTGAAGACTACATAGAAGTTGCAAGCATGCTGCTGGAGACCACAGGGGTTCTAGGATTGCCCAGATTGTCACCTTTCTGCATTAAGCTTTGTCCTTCCTTTTTCCATCCCTTCCCTTGATTTCTTCACTCAAACCCTAAATTGAATTCTAACAGTTTGGGGCAAACTCCTAGTCTTTTTAGGGAAACAAAATTTACTGTTAAATCATAGATAGTGGAATAACTGTTTGAATTACAAACAAATGGAAACTGTTCATGTTCCAGAGAGCTGGTGATCTCTTTACAGATATGATCTGATGAATGTTACCATTCATCAGTAGTGCAACTAGATATTCCTGGTGAAGTAGAAGATTAGGCCTGAGACAAAACTGGTCAAACAACCGGGTGGAATCTGTCAAAGTCATTCAGACCCAGGACATATGCACAGAACAGAGGATCCAGGAAGACTGCAGTTCCTGAGCACTGTACACAGAAAATTGAAAAGTGTTATTTTTCAATTTTTCATTTGCATCTAGTGTGAAACCAAGTGAGTCCTTGACAGGACAGTTTAAATCTGGTGGCAAGCCAAGTGAGTTTTTTATAGGACATCTGTCCCAGCCAACACAAGAATTCCAGGCACAAAAGACCCTTTCCCCTTATCTTCACTGCCCAGCATTGAGTCTGTTCACCAACCCACTCTGCAGAGCACACTTCTTTTCCACCTTCAATATGTGTACATTGGACTGGGATATAGCTCAGTGGCACAGCACCTGCCTGACAAGCACAAGGTCCTGAGTGTGATTCCCAATACCAAAAAAAAAAAAAAGTGTACATCCCTGCTACCTTTTTAAAAATTTTTATTTTAAAGAGAATAAAACCAAACCAAACAAAACACAATAAAGCAAATCAGAATGGAACAGTGAAAATGATACAAGACTTCAAAACAAGATAACAGAAAAGCAACAATGGCTACTGTAATATCTCTTGCTTTCTTGAAAATATCTGTCCATACCTTCACACATAATAAAATCAAAACAAAACAGAATAAATCTAATCAAAACAAAAGAATGAAAATGTTACAGGACTTCAAAACAAGATACTACAAAATCAACAATGGCTACCATAATGTCTCTTATTTTCTTCAAAATAGCTGCCTGTACCATCACACATAATAAAGTGTAAACGCCTGCCTGGCAAGCATGAGGTCATGAGTTTGATCCCTGGTTAAAAAAAAAAAACACCACACACACACATAATAAAATCAAACAAAACAAACATAATAAACCAAAACAAAAGAATAAAAGCATTACAGGACTTCAAAACAAGATAATAGGAAATCAACAATGGTTGCCATAATACATCCCATAATCTTCAAGATAGCTGCCCATACCATCAGACACAGTAAAATCTAACAAACTAAGATGACTTAAAACCAAACCTAACAAAGTTATGAAAAAATACAAAAATTCAAAACAAAATAATAGGAAATTAACAGTGCTTACCACTTCCCCTTTTTAGGTGTTTCCTCCCCTATCACTTTCATAATATTTATTGTGCTTTTTGGATTCCACTAACTCCTTCAGGTTTTTATGCTAGGAGATAACTTGGTGTTCACCTGTATGAGTCCAAACCATTTCACCCATGAGCATGATCTCCAGTTGCATCCATTTACCTACAAGAGCCTTGAGATTATCCTACTTTATAACTGAGTAACTTTCCATTGTATGAAAATAGCATATTTTTCTTACACATTCTATGGTTGATGGGCAAGTTACCCTTGCTTTTTCCTGGTCTCCTGTCATGTGGAACAATTATTTTCTCTCTTTTGATTTTCAATCTATGAATTTCCTTTCATGTTTAATGTGTTTCTTGTATACAGTATATTGATGGATCTTGTGTCTTGATCTACTGTCTCTGTGTTTCTTTTTATTGATGAATTGAGGCCATCTACATTAGTGGTTACAACCAGCATTCATTGGTTCATCTCTGCCATGCTATCCTCCTGTTGGCTCTCTACTTTTCCTCTTCATTCAATTGCTTGTCCTCTTTGGTGATCCCCCTGTACTGCTGTTCCTGGAACCATGGTTACCTTTATCTGTCTCTAGAATATCCTGTAGAGTTCTCTGTAGAATTGGTTTGGTGGTCATGAATTCCTTCAGTTGTTCTTTATCATGGAAGTATCTTATTTTTCCATCCACTTTGAAAGATAGTTTTGCAGGATACATCAGTCTGGGTTGGAAGTTGTTTTCTTTAAGGATTTGAAACACTTCACTCCAAACTCTTCTTGACTTGATGGTTTTTGTTGACAAGTCTGCCATGATTCTGATGGGTTTTCCTTTATAGGTGATCAGTTTTCTCTAACAGCTTTTAATATTGTGTTCTTGTGCTGAATTTCTGGGATCTTGAATATTGTATGTCTGGGTATAGATTTATTTTGGTTATGGCTAGTTGGAGTTCTATATGCCTCACTTATTTATATGCCAGATCCTTTCACTATGTTTGGGGACTTTTCTGCTATTACTTCTGTAAATAGTCTGTTTATGTCTTTTGTGGTGGTGCCCTGCTTTTTCACTGATATTGATCACTCTTAAATTATTTTTCTTTGCATTGTCTTGCAGCTGTTGAATTGGTATTTCCTGGTTCCTTGTTATTTTTAAGAGATTTTTTTCCTTTCACTGTTGCTAGCTGCAATCCTGTCTTCAAGGTCTGAAAGTCTATCTTCAGTCTCTTTCAAGCAGTTTTGCCAGCTTTCAATGGAGTTTTTAATTTCCTGGCTATCTCTTTGAATTTGTTCCATGCATTGTAATTCCTTCCTATATTGTTCATCCAAGGTTTCCATCATTTTCCTATGCTTCTCTATTTTTATCTTTTTTTTTTTGTCTTTTTGAGACAGGGTCTTGCTATGCAGTTCAGGCTGACCTTGGGCTCACTTTGTATAGCCCAGGCTGGTCTTGAACGTGCAACAATCCTCCTTCCTCAGCCTTCCGAATGCTGGGATTACAGGAGTGCACCACCACACCCGGCTTCTATGTCTTCTTTAGATATGTTTAGGAATTCTTTCATTATGTTTGTGATTTCATATTTTACCTGAGATATTATTTCTGATCTGATTACTTTTATAGTCTCATGAAGTTGTTTCTTTACTTCAGTTGCTATCCTCTTGGAGATTTCAGGTGTGTGACTTCCATTTTATTCCATGTCTATACCTCCCAGACTTTGTTCTGTGTGGGCTGGAGGTCTGAGTAAATCGCCAGCAGTGAAAAGGAACAAATGATGGTGTCAGATCCCTGATGAAGCTTTTTGCTCCTTCGTCTTGACGTTTTCCTGGGTTCCTCCCAACAAGCCAGTTGTGATATCCCTGGCACTTCCTGTGTTAGTTGCCCCTCTGTAGTGTAGGGAAATGGGCCAGGCACCTGGGTTTCTCTGAACACAGGTTCCCAGGGTATTAGTAGGGCATGGGGCAGGCTTCTCCAGACCCATACAGCTACACTGAGGCTTCCCTGATGGCCAGGGAAGTGGGGACAAGGCTGCTTCTTCTCTCAGTCTGTGTGTCTACACTGGGACTCCTCTGATAGTGGCAGGCACACAAGGGTGTATTTGTCTGATTCTTCCAATGGGCATTGGCTGCCTGAAGGAAGAAAGGGTCTCTAGTGGTGGCCTATGAGTATGCAGGGCATATCTGGCTATTTTTCCCTGGCCACGCTGGTTATCTAAGGGAGGCAAGCTTTCCAGGGGCAGTGGCAGGCAGGCAGGGCTGGGTCTGGTTGTGTTTCCCTGCCCGCACTGGCTGCCCACAGGAAACAAGCTTTCCAATCCCTGCTACCTTTCTTGGTGTGTCTTGACCACTTCTTCGTGCAGGACTCCAATACATCTGGTAACACTGGGGTTTTCAGTCAGGTAGTCAACTCTTCCCATCTTCTGGCAGTGAGTAAACCTCGTATCAGAGTCGATCAGCTCACTAGGAACTTAGACTTTATGGAAACTATGTAGTTGGAAAGGAATTATTCTGACAGCAGCCTCCTGGGCAGATTTCTCAAATTCTTGCCTCTGATGATCCTGGAGCTGTTGCCCTTGTAGTCCTTTTTGAGCCTTGTGTGTTCAGGTTTTCCTTTAACTCTCTGAGATACAAGTATCATTACAATCCCCGTCATCTATGTTTTACTCAGGAAAGATGTATTTTGCTTGCAACTGGAGAACCTTTGAAGACCTTCCTCAGACCGTAACTGATTTACCACCACATGGACTTCTTATACCCCCTTCATGAAACATCAGGCATCAGACCTTGAAAGCACTTAATCCTCACAGACAGCAAGACAAACACATACTCATTTTGCCGATGAAATATGGAGACTCTGAAAGTGATGGGCATCTGCTCAAGGTTACAACTGCAACTAGGATTCTCCTTGTGCCAGGTTGGTGAAACAAACTGTGGCCCAAGTAAAGAAGACTCATAAGAAAGTGGGAGGCTCTCTGGTCAAGACAGTACCTTTCTTCATCTCTCTGCATACAATCTCCGGTCTCTGCTTCTGAGATTCATTTTCCTGCCTTTTCCTCCTCATTTAGCCCAACTGTAAACAGTCATCTGCTTCAAATGTCAAACATCACCTATAATTTCTGTGACTTTAGTTTGAAATATTGGGATAAAATTTGGTTGATGCATAGTCAGCTGAGATAGGCTGAAAAATGTGTCTTTTTCTCTCTCCCACCCCCAAAGATGATTACTTCCTAATCTCTGGAATTTGTGAATGTTACCCTATATGCAAATAATCTTTGCAGATGCAATAAAAGATCTTAAAATGAGGACATTATCAATAAATATAAAAGCAATATAAGAAAGGGGCAAAGGAAGATTTGGCACAAAGAAAACAGGAAAACCAATTTGGGATGGAGGCAGAAATTGAAGTGACTCAGCCACAGGTCAAGGAATGCTCGATATCACCAGAAGCTAGAAGATGCGAGGGGCAGATTTTATCCTATAGCTTCCAAAGGGAGCAAGGATCCTGTTGATCCCTTTATTCTACCTATTGATACTCATTTCAGATTTCTGGCATACAGAAGTTTGAGAGGATACATTTTGTTATTTTAATTCACCAAATGTGTACTAATTTGTTACACCAGTCACAGGAAACTAGTACTGTAGCCAGTGGACTCACTTCTGAAAATGTGCACCCATTGTCCAATCGATAGTGCCCAGGGGTATGTTATGGGAAAAACATACATGGATATGGTTGGGTGACCTCTGGTGTGTCTAGAGAACAAAGGAAAGGTTTAGGGTTTTGTTAGGACAGAGAAATTTATGTCAAGTTTTTGTTGCAGTCAGGTTTACAAGGGAAAGGATCTAAAACAGGACACATAATTTATAGGATTATGTTATATTATTCACCCTGAGTCAAATGCAAAAGAGTGCAGGAGTTCTCTCTACACACTAGGGACCCAAAGAATCTGGTTGAGGGCCTCAGTCCCATGGCAATGCCCACCATGAGTCCAACCGGACTACATCAGCCCACAACAATGTCTCATGCAAGTCTGTTTCATGGATCTATGCTGGGAAGGCCCAAAGGTCAGTAGTGGAAGCTAGAAAGTCTGTGCCAGTGGGATGAAGGATCTGTGCCAGCAGGCTAAGGGATGCACTGGAACCAAGAAGCAACGCCTAAAGTAAGGACCAAAGCTCCTCGCAGAAGAACTCAAGCTCCTCCAATGATGAGAATCAAGTTCATATCAGGAAAAACAGTGTGACAAATTTTTCCAGAAGAATCAACAGCACAGCACCTTCCCCTCCATTCTCTTTTTATGCTTTTGGCCACAATCCTCAAGTGGGCCTTCCACACCCAGGACCATGCTAATTCAGTTCACTTGTGAGTTACAAATTGACCATTAGTTAATCCACCAGTATTTTGAAAGGCACCCCCCCCCCCCGCGCACACACTTTTGGTGCTTATGAGAGCTGGCAAGTTCTTATTGGCAGGAAGCAAAAGTTACTAACTAGTCCAGTGGTAGCAAACCTATGGCACATCTGCTGCAGCAGGCATGCAGGCCCAGGAGTCAAGTCATCCCAGCATCCATCACCTCAGCAGCTGAGCATCAGATAACAGCACACATAGGGGCAGTATTGGCACTTCGTGATAAATAAATGGCTTTTGGGTTGCAGTTTGGACACTCAACTTCTAAAAGGTTCACCATCACTGAACTATTGTAAGTCATAGTTGGTATTTTCACTGTTAGTTGTTAACTAAAAATAATCGTAAAGGTAAGGCAGATTGTGTATGCGTGTGTCCATTGTTTACCTATCCATGATCTGAGTGTTTCTTGTGGCCCCTTGATTCTATTTTTAGTGGGGTGTGACAGAAATTACTCCATTTTGTATAATGAATTTTCAGAAAGCGGAGTGGGGAAAAAGGAGGTGAGGTTAGGAGTTAAGTCCCTCCAGCTGGCTAATCCAAACAAATGTTTTCTTAACAACCTTCTTTTGCCAGGCCATAGGATAAGCACTCAACATGTACACTAACCTATGTCTAGGAAAGGACAAGAACTGCACATTCTGGACAACTGGGAAAGAACATAAAATCAATCACTTGTTCATTCGTTCAACATATGTCTGCTGTGGACATAGATGTACTAGGCAATGTTACAATAAAATATGTAGTCATTGTCTTCTTGGATGAGAAAAATAAGTGATAATGAGCAGGAAAAAGCCACAAATTGTGAAAAGGGCTATGAAAGAAAGGAATAAATTATGAGTCGGGAATAAGGGGTATGATTTTAATTGGTAGTGGCGGTGATAAACTCAAAATCGGGAGTTAGATTTGGGATAAGGATGTAAAAGTTTGAATGGAGAAGTCCAACAGGCAGCTGGATTTAAACCTGGGGATGGGAGAAATGGTCTAAAATTTTAATCTGTGCACATGGAAAGACACAAACACCTGCTACATGTGACTAAGCAGTTTAGAAGAAACAATCTATAAAGGAGCAAAGGGGCTGTGCATAATCATAATCCTTGCTGTCCCAGGACTCTGGGAGGCCGAGATAGGATTGCAAGTTTAAACCCGGCCTGGGCAATTTAGCGCCTTCTCCAGACTCTGTCTCAAAGATTAAAAAAAAAAAAAAAAATTATAAAAACCTCAAAAGAGGGGGAAGGCGGAGCTTAGAAGGCCTCCGGCGCTCTCTGCTTCATAGACTACATTTCCCGGAATGCCATACAAATTGCGCGTGAACCGGAAGTTGATCGCAGTCATTTCCGGCGCAAGTGGACTCTGACGGTCATGGCGGCTCTTAGACCTCCACTGTCGCTATGGAAGTTCTTGATGGGCTCTCGCGTCATGGACCCGGTCTGTACCCGGGCCCAAACCCAGCTTCAGGCAGATTCCCTGTTTCAGCCGCTGCCGCTGCCGCTCGCGGCGGGGCTGCCACGCCGTCGGCTCAGCTCCAGCGTCGGTAAGTGACTGCCCGACGTCTGGCGCGTCGTTCTCCTTGGAGGCCGAGAAGCTCTTTTTAGCTGACGAAAACCACGCCGCGGCCCCTCTAGGCTCTTCCTTCCGTGCAGTCTCAAACCAGTCAACTTCGGTCTCTACCTGCAGAATCTGTCATCGCCCAGTGCCTGAGCTTTGTCGCTTGGAAAGTGCCACGCTAAGCTCAGGGGGTGCAGTAAACTGAGGCTGAAACAGCCCTCTCTTGAGGGACCGCAAAGCCCAGGGGAACTAGCAGTTGATTGCTACTTGAGTTGTGTTGGTGGACGCACACAGGAGAGGCCCTTGAACTGGGGTGAAAGGGCAGGGATAGGTTCCTGGGAGACTTGACCAAAGCTGCTACCTAGGCTAAAGGAGAACACAAGAGTCATTTCTTGTACAGGGGACAGCATAAGCAAAAGTCCAGAAAGAGATTGAACACAGGTATTTTGGGAGTAGGATTGATAGGGTATGATTATGGCTTCAGGATCTAGATTTAGAAGGAAAAAAATGTTTTTTCTGAAATTTCTGACTTCAACAGTTATTATATATAGGGTACTCCTATTTGTACCAAACTTGAGAAAATTGTAGCAACAATATTGTAGGAACAACATTGCAGGAGGAGGTGGCGTGGTCGGTGCCAGAGTAAATGGAGTGGAGATGGGAAGGAATTTTAACATATTAAATTTTAGATGCCTTTGAGAGTAGTGTGCCATATACAGATAAATCTAAATTGAAGAAATCAGAGTAAAAATAGTAACTAAAGTTGGGTGAATGGATGAGATTATCAGGGAAGAGAGTAGTCCAGAGCACAGTGTTCTCGATACTGCAAAGAACCTGGCTGCCAGAGCTGAGTATAAGACAGGGTTCTGGTCTTTAGAGAGCACATCATTTAGTAGGGAAACACAGTGAAGCAAGCAGACTACCTTAGTTTTTTTCCAAATGATGTTGGAAGTCTTTGGGGAGTTCCAAACATAGCACTATCTTGTTTACATTTTTAAAGAGATTACTCTTAACCAGGTGTGGTGGTGCATGCCTGTAATCCCAGCCCTCGGCAGCCTGAGGCAGGAGGATCATTGCAAATTCGAGACCAGTTTGGGCTACTTAGTGAGCTCAAGGCCAGCCTGAATGGAATAGCGAGACCCTGTTTCAAAAAGACCAAAAATAAATAAAATAAAAATAAAATAAAATAATAAAGAGATTACTCTTAAGTAGTCTATGTGAAAAATGTTTTGTAGTGGGGTCAAAAAGGCATTGAAGCTAGGCAAGAGATGAGGGTGGTCTTGAGTAGTGGCAGTGGGAAATGGAGGACTGAAAAGATATTTAAGAGATATAGCAGGTTGTGTGTTTTGTGTTATTGTCCTTTTTTATATAAAATGAGGCTAATCATAGTGTTTGCTTGATAGGGTTGTCATGAGCATGAAATGTGCTGAGTAAGTCCTGGCATGTAGAAAATGTCTAATAAATCTTAGTGGTTGTCCCTATTGTCATTTTTACTGCTGCTCTTGACTCGATGTGGTGGGTAAAGTGACGTCAGGAGTGACTATAAGGCTTCTGGTCTGCAAGACCTAGTGGTGCTTGAGATAGGGAACAATAGGAAAAGCAGACTTGAAACAAGAGATAGTTGATGGGTTCTGAGTTGGCCATACTGAATGAAGTACAGTGAAGTGTCCATTAGTTGGGTGAAGATAATGGGAGCTGGAGATTCACATTTCAGTCTCCCGCATATCATTTGATGAAAGTCATAGGAGGCAAAGAGATCATCCAGTGACAATGTGAGAAAAGAGAAAAGGAAATAGTTTAGAATGTGGTAGGATACCAGCACTTACAGGACAAGCAAGGGAAGAGGTGACTGGAAACAAATGTGGTTTTTTTTTTCTTTCATTATTTTTTTCGTAATGAAAAAGAGAAATGACATAAAGGGATAGGCAGACTGCATTGAGGCAGAGTTGAAATAAGATTGGAAGTGATCGAGGCTTTAGGTCTTTGGGTCAGCATTAGTATCCTCATTTATAAAATTGGGGTATTGATAGCTATTTTGTAGATCATTATATGTATTCCTAAAAATGTGTGTTACCTTGATTTAGACAAATTTGAGGGCTTAGGATGTAGCTCAGTAGAACACTTGCCTAAGTGTACAGGCCTCAGGTTCCATACCCTACACTGCAAAACCAACCAACCAGTCCCCCCAAACAAACAAAACAAACCCTAAAAAATAGACAAGTAATAATCATTATTATTATATTAGTTTTTCTGTTGCTTCCAACAGTACACTGTGTTTTTGGCAGAGACTGTATCATCATCATAGTGAATGTGCAAAATTTTGTATGTATGTATATACATATTTTGAGACAGGTCCTTACTGTGTAGTAGTTCAGTCTGGCCTCAAACGCATGGCAGTCCTCCTCCCTCAGCCTCTGGAGTGCTGGGTTACAGACACCCAGCACTGAACAAGCCACCATACCTGGCTTGTTCAGTAAATTTTAAAATTTAAAATTGAAGTAGAATGAATGAATTTCGTAGGTAATAGCATTATGCACTTTGAGGTAGACACTGTACTTGTGGTTTTAACTGATAATCTACTTTTTTGGTACTTGGAATTGAACTCAGGACCTCACACTTGCAAGGCAGGTCCTGTGCTGCTGAGCTAAGTCCCTGGCCCCTTACTTTGCTATTTAGAGGTCTTGTTGGCTTGTCATTTTTGCTAGCTTCTTATTTACCAAAATCTGTTTTAGCAGAATCTGGTACCTCAAAATTCAAGAAACCTTCATTTATGGATGAAGAAGTCCAAAACATCCTTATCAAGATGACAGGCTTGAATTTGGAGAAGATTTTTAAGCCAGCTATACAAGAGCTGAAGCCACCAACCTATAAACTAATGACCCAGGCACAGTTGGAAGAGGTATATAAACGCAGGAATATTGGTAGTATACCTTTCTTTAAGGGCTTACACAAGATTTCCAGAGGCTGCTGCAGATGCTTTTAGCTCTCTTCTACAGGCACCCATGAGGTGGACTAATGGCACAGCACTGAGAAATGAAATGTGGATAGGCAGGCAGAGAGGGGACCAAGAGTGTGACCAGAACTGAGCCGACAAGTATATGGGCCTGGTTTGGATGTCCAAGTAGAGGGTCCTCTGCTCTCAGACTGCCTGAGCATCCTTCCTTTCCCTGGCTGTTCCAGCTTGCTTCCTGGAGAAACACTACTATGGGCCCCCTAAAATTAGGAGATCATGTTGAACAGCTTCCTATTCCAGGCAGCAGTATGTTCCTGGAGCTGTGGGTACTGAGTCCTTTGTGGAATACTCTTTGACATGTGAATATGTGAAATATTAACACTTTCTAATTCAAGAGTTGCCTAGGTTCAAATCCTAGTGCTGCAATTTCATAGCAGTTTTCTTACACCTTTGTGCTTCTGTTTTTTCTTTCATGGAATGAAGATTACAGTAGCATCTAGCTCATAAGGTTGGTATGGGCATTGAGTGAATATATTTGTTCAGAGTATTTGAACAATATCTGGCACATAGTACCCAGTAAATGTAGTCCTTTATTTCAAGCAGATTTTGTAGTCTGGCATTGTCTCTCAGCATTGCTTTGTTGTTGATAATGATTAAGCCTGTTGCTGGTGTTCTCAGCCATACCATAGGCAAAGGCTGGGGCTCTTGAGTCCAAGATTGGCTTCTTACTCACTAATTGTTGGCTATAACTTATTTTCTTTGCAGTTTTTAAAGCATTTTTGATGAATGTGTGTTTCCATCAAATGATCCTTTTGGTTTGTAACCTTGTGACTTTCCTTGAGAAATGTTTTATTTATTAGGCTACCAGAAAGGCAGTTGAGACAGCTAAAGTACGATTAAAAATGCCACCGGTTCTGGAAGAACGAGCACCAATAAATGATGTGTTAGCAGAAGACAAGATTTTGGAAGGGACAGAAACAGCCAAATACGTATTCACTGATATATCATATAACATACCACACCGGGTAAGTGTATGTCTAAATGCAAAATGATGTGTGTTTGAAATTCATGCGGAGATTGGTCCAAGGGATGATGTGACCTGGCTGTGTATGATGCTGCTAAACTAGAATTCCTGTGATTGCATGAGACCCTTCTGGAAGACACAGTTTAAAGAGGATGAGTGATGCAGACACCAGCCTTATGTCTGTTACCGGCTCCCTATGATTGTGGACTCAGTGTATTTTAGATTGACTGCAAAGAGATGAATGTGCTTAGAGAGAACATATGCAGACAGAAATCTGCCCCCCACCCCAAACCACAAATGAACAAAAATCTACTAGGTAGCAAGAGAAGGAAATTCTTGTTACCTAAATTGTACTGTTTCCTTTGCTGAAGCTTTTTGAGAATACGATGTTAATCCTGTGTATTCCTTGATGGTACCAAGAAACTTTGACATCCCAGGAGATTTTCACTTTACAGGATTTTTAGTAAAAGTAACAGGTGTTTCTCATATAATTTTCAAACATTACCGCTTCTCCTGTTGTGTTTTTATTCTCTTGCTTATCTTCTATTGATTGCCAGTATGAAAAAAAAAACACTTTGGCATTTAAAAAATGTTTCAGTTTTATATATGAGCCTTGCAAATAAAGAATAGAAGCAGTAATTTACAGTTCAGCCAATAAAATGTGTTAGAATACTATAGAATGCTGAGTGGAAGAAGGGTGATTCCCATATTAATCACTCTAATCAAATGTGATTATGGTTAAAAAAACGAATTCAGTTATGTCCGTTCCTGTACCAGCTTTCTGCATACCTGGCATAATGAACAAGGGTCACAAAGTTTACGTTTTAATTAAAAAAATTTTTTAAGCAGAATTGTAGTTAATTGTTGTGCTTCAGTTTGTATTTGCAGTGCTGTGAAGGCTGGTTATAGGAGCATTTTAGTAGCTTGAAAGAGAAAGAAACTTAGAATTCTGGTTTCTCAAATTACCAAAGTTTTTTTGTGGAAGAATTTTTATTTTCACATTTTATTTTATTTGTAGTGTCTGATGAAAGTGTTATTTTCGCTTTAGAACTCTTACAGCGCTGAAGTATAACATACTATTTATTTAATTTATAAATTAATCAGTTGTATATCAGTTAACAGCAGTGTGCAAAACTCTGTGTATTTCTTTCCAATTCTAGGTGTTAAAAAGAATTATGCAGTTGTATAACAATATCTGAGAAGTGTTAAGAATCTTGCATTTAGTAAATTGCCATATGAATGGTACAAAGAGTGGGTTACATTCAGAGGAAGAAGCATTCTGATGGCCTGGGATCTGGCAATAGGAAGAGTGAAGAGACCAGAGGTGGATCAGCCAGCCTGACAGATATATGTCTAATGTCAATATGAGAAGTCACAGAGATGCAGAATTAAGACTACATATTCTTGAGTGTATTCCTATTATCCTGTTAAATGTAGGCCATAAAGTGGTAATATCTGTTTAGGTGAGACTGTGGGTTAGGGAAATGAAATAACTTGAAACAGCTGTCTTCTTAAATGAATTCAGATGCATCTCAGATCAGTTTTAATTAAACTGTTTTGTGTACTGAACCTACATTAATACCATAGTTGGTGCTCACTAAATTTTAAGTTTCTGACGGTCAGATACATGGTAGTGAAGGAGGTGTTAAACCTTGCTGAGCCTTTCAGAGTTCAAATTACCATTGAACTCCCATATGCATATTGTATTTTGTTTCTCAGTTGCATTGTATATTGTAGATTGCAAGTTGTTATAAGCAGGAATCTCCAACCCCAGCCACCAATTGGTACAGGTCTGTGGCCTCTTAGGAATCAGGCTACACAGCAGGAGGTGAGTGGTGGACAAGTCAGAGAAACTTGTGTATTTACAGCCATTCCACATCACTTGCATTACTGTCCAGGTTCTGCCTCTGGTCAGATCAATGGCAGCATTAGATTCTCACAGGAGCACAAACCCTATTATGAACTGTACATGTGGAGAAGGCTTTAGGTTGGCGTTCCTTATGAGAATCTCATATTACAATAATAGAATTAAAGCGCACATCCCCAAACCATCTCCACCTCTTCAGTGCATGGAAAAATTGTCTTCCACAAAACTGGTCCCTGAAAAAAAAATCATTGGTCCCTGGTGCCAAAATGTTTGGCCATCGAGTTTGTGGACTGCTGTAATGAACATAGTGAGATGTGGAAACTAAACGTAAGTCTGCACAGCTTATCCTCAATTATGTTTTCTATTTCAGGAGCGTTTTATTGTAGTAAGAGAACCAAGTGGCACACTACGCAAAGCTTCTTGGGAACAACGGGACCGGGTGATACAAATTTATTTCCCCAAAAAAGGTCGTAGAGTTTTGCCACCAATAATTTTCAAGGAAGAAAACCTTAAGGTAAGGTGAATTATGTTTTATATTCTAGACTCAGTGATGATGATTTATTTGTTAAACCATGTGGCTCTGATGCCACTTGGTATTTTGCCTTGGTAAATACAGATACATATTTCTAATGGTTACATGATGAAAGTGCTCTTATAATTGCCTTAGATGGGATTTGGTTTAGGGGTAACCATTACAAAACCCGTGTTGTTTCTGAATGTCTCTGAATGAGCATATATGTCCCCTGTGTATGGATAGGCAGCCCCGTCACAGTGCCAGGACAGGTGCTAAACTTTGTGTTGTCATCTAATTCCATTTCTGCTGTGTGGTTTTAGACCAAGTATAGCTGGGACTAATTCCATTTCTGCTGTGTGGTTTTAGACCATGTATAGCCGGGACCGACATGTTGATGTCCTTAATCTTTGCATTGCCCAGTTTGAGCCAGATTCTACTGAGTACATCAAGGTAAGTATATTTTACAGTTTCTAACATACAGATTAAAGTATGGTTATGAGCAAGATTTTTAATGTAGCATACTGAGTTTAGCTATAAGATTTGATATAGGGCAGTGACGACTAACCTTTTAAAGCTTTTGATGATAACAGTCTGCTGTGGCATGCATGCCATAGGTTTGCCACCTCTGATATAGGGGGAAGGAAAGGGAAGCACCTGAAAATATTTTGAATACCGATGTTTACGAGATACATATTTTATTCTCAAAACAGCCCTTAAGAATGAGGGAATTTAGTAGCTTGCTGACAGTTGCATTGCTAGTAAGTGGAAGGCTTTGGACCAGGCATTGGCCTGTTCTCTTAATTTACCATACAAGAAGAAAGTTACTCACTATAGTTTGCCAAAGTGCAATGTGTGTGTCTTAAATACTTCAGTATACTTACATATTCACTAGTACCTTTCCTGTGGAAAGCATTATCATGGGTAGCAAGGTAATCCCATGAACTAGGACAGGGTGTATCATGTCAGTGGCTATAGTCCAGTAATGATTGTGTGGAAGGGGTCTAGGTAAGCAGGCACATAATTATCATCTTATGACTACAATGTTGGTGCTAAAAGGCTTAAAAGGGTTTGTAGAAGTCTATACTTGATCTTAGCCAAAAGGCCTAGAAGCGATTGGTTTGTAGAAGTCTTAAAAAATATTCTGGAAGGGTAGGCAACACTGTGGCAGGGAGTTGTGTGAGAAGTATTTCAGGTAGAACAGTAAAGAGCAACGGGTAGAAAATTAGCAAGTAAGCTTGAGACATGGCTAGTCATCTGGTTTGCTTAAACATACAGTGTGTATGTAGGGAAGGGTTTCAGATTATGCTAGAAAGTGGATGGGGCCACATCACAGGAGACCCTGATGATAGGCTGAAGAATCTGGACTGTAGTCAGTAGGTCTTTGAAAGCCTTTTGAGCCGGTAATGCCCTCACTAGAGTCCTTATGTGGGAAAATGAGTCTGGAAGGAGAACTGAAGAAATGTCAGTAGGTTGGCATGAGTGAGCCGATGGATGGGGTAGTTGATGGGAAAAGGGAATACCTTTGGTTTCTTTTTTTCCCCAGTGACCAAGAGGTATGATAATTTATTTCCACATTTATTTATTTTTCTATATATATGAAGTCAGTGCTCATGTTTGGCTGTTGAAAAGTACTTGATAAGGTTATAAAGGTTGGGTGTGACTTGCTTCAGGCTGACACTTCCACAGTGGGGAAGGCATAGATTTGCTGTCATCTCAACAAACTTTTCTTTCTTAATAAACCCTCCTTCCTACCTAAGGTGAGGTGTGCCAAGAGTGGTCTACAGCTTACCTAATGGCTAATGATAGTGTGGGCAGCTCTAAGTAAAGCTGGTTTCACGCATACTCTCCTGAGCCAGCACTCCTACTAGTCAGTGTAAGTGGAGTAATGCTCACTTTGTATTTTCCTGTTTCTGAAGAGTTGTATTTTATTCGATAGGTTCATCACCAGACCTATGAAGATATCGATAAACATGGAAAGTATGACCTTTTACGTTCAACAAGGCACTTTGGTGGCATGGCTTGGTATTTTGTAAATAAGAAAAAGATTGATGGTTTGCTGATTGACCAGATTCAGAGAGACTTGTAAGTGTGATCTTATGAATCATTCTTATTGCCCTAACAGTAAATCTGTATTTAAGCTATGGTCTTTTTCCTGTGATAAATTGAAGCTTTCACTTACCTAATTTTGTCTGGGTTTCTTCTAGCATAACCAGTTTTCCCAGGCTTTGCTTTTATGTTCACAAACAGGGCTAGTGTCTTAGTTACTTTTCTCATTGCTGAGACAAAGTTAAAGGAAGAAAGGTTTATCGCAGCTCAGTTTATAGAGGTTTTGGTTCATAGTTGACTGGAGCCAAGGCAGGGGCATCAGAGACGAGGAACAGTTCACAGTGGCAGAAGGCAGCAAAGCAGTGAAGTAGTGAAGTAGCAACAGCCTCAGGCCTGCCTTCTTTCTGTCCCTTTATATCCACTTCGGGTGGTGCCACCCATAGCTAGGGTGGGCATCCACACCCAGATCTATGCCAAACCAGTCAGTACACTGACTTAGTAATTGCACCCTTAAGCCCAGCATCACACACTTAATCCCAGTGTCACACACCCTAGATCCAGCCACCTCCGAAAAGCCTGCCCCACCTATGATCACATGAGACTTTGGGGGGACATCTAGACAGACACAAGCCATGAGAGCTAGATTCTTTGAAATGCAACTTTGGATCTGTACAGTAGAATCTGAATGTTGACTTATCCTGGGCTCACTCACCAGTGCTCCTGGGAGCAGTGAACTTTGCAGATAGTCAAAGGCGGATGAAATTGAACTGTACAGAAGTAAATACAACCTTTGATGGGTGCTTGCTTTGTAGTAGAACTGTCTCTAGGGCTTTTCAGTAAAAGTCATCATTTAACTTATAAAAATACTTTTGCGTCTGAGAGCCCTTATTTTCACAAGATTTTTAAGGCATCAGAAGAGTTTTTTTTCAAAGTTGCATGAAACAAAGACGCCTTCATTTTAGCATCAGGCTGATGTGCTCCCAGGTTTATAGCTGTGAATCATATAAGCATACCTCTTTCTATTGTGCTTTACAGGTATTACTTTTTTTTTTAACTGAAGATGACAACTCTGCATTGGACAATTTTGTTGATGCTGTTTTTTAGATAATTATTATCATTTTTAGCAGTAATATATATATATTTTTAAATTTTATTTTGAAAAGAATACAACCAAACAAAACAGAGTAAAGTCAATCAAAACAAGGCAGTGAACATGGTACATGACTTTTAAACAGGGTAAAAAGCAATTGGTAAGGCTACCATAATGCCTCTTGTTATCTGCAGTATACCTGCCCATACCATCAGGGGTAAGTAAAATCAAACAAAATACAACAAATCTAAACAGTAGAAACAAAACAAAACATAACAAAACAAACAAAGCAAAACAATGTAAGCAATACAGAATTTCAAGATATTAGCAAAACAGCATTGGCTACCATAATATTTGTTATCTTCAGAATAGTTGCCTACACCTTCAGACAGCAGTAATACATTTTTGATAAAGGCATGAAGATAAGCTATTTGGAATTGGAAGGTTTCATGGTTTCTCTAAGCCCTTATTTGGAAATAGCCTCAATTTTAGAAATAGCATTCCTAATAGTGATGATTTCTAGCCAGCTCACTTCAGCATGCACTGTGTAATTCAGTTCAGAAGGCAGACGTAGACCTCCACCCCCTGTATGTAGGAGTGGTGATGAAGGTGCTAAGAAGTGATGTGCCTTGATGTGCAAAAACTGTGATGGCCCCTTGAATTTGTGCTATTAAAGTTCTTCATTTGTAATCATTGTGAACTCACTAAAACAGTATTTTTGTAAAAAATTAAGAGCAACACAAATGTTGAAGTTTGAAAGTTAAAAGTTCTTTATTGAGGCACAATAAGTGATACTGTAGTGTTACTCCTTGGGCATGTGAAGCAATTCTTATACTAATATCTCCTGCAGTATTTCTGAATGGGACTGTGAGCTGACTGCAGATGTCCATCTAAGCAGTACAGGGCCCCCATCCTTATTGAATGGAGACTAGGCCAGAATTCAGAATTTGCACTTGTTGGTTTTTCATGGGGCCACATGCCTCGGCTCTAAAGGGAGTTATATTTTATTTGGGTAGATATTTTACTGCCACATCTGTTGGACTTTGTTAGATTATAACAGTAGATGTGTAATAATAGTTTTTTGGTTTTTGCCTCTGAAAAGCTTCACTATATAAGCATCTCTGGATTTTCAGTTTTCCCAGATGATGCCCTTTAGGGTAGATGGGAACTGGGATAAGCCCAGAGTATTTCTCTAAGGGCATTGTGGCTTAAGAAATTCAGTGTCACCCATTGTCACCCTACTACTCTTTATCTTCCAGTTCAGGTAATGGCAAAGTGAGAAAATCAAAGGTGATAGTTTAGGGTAGCAATGAATTAGGGTGTCCTCATCCCCTTTTCCCCAGCTAGAGGCCAGTAGCTTACTAAAGTAGATACAGCAGTCTCAAGACCTTTTGGTTGTTTTTATATATTGTCCTCCCTCAAGCTGGCAAATGTTTGCAAAGTGTTGACAGTGTGAGAAGACAGTGTTTGGTTTGGGGATGGGTAGGAAGTTTAATTGTTGTTAGAATGTATGCATTTCTAAAAAGGTAAGTACAAAACAGAATTGAATTCTCATTTGGCTTCATCATGGCTAGGTTTGACACCAGTTAGACTGCTGATGTAGAATTTGGTTTGCCTTTAACCTCACGTGCCTAATTCAAATTTGCTTTACCGGGATGCTAACTTTTTTTAACCTTGTCCCTGTGAATATGCAGTAAGTCTTAGAGTCTTCTTGGAATCATGGGGATCCTCTTCCAGAGGCACTTAGCTGTTAACCCAGGCTCAGTGAAAATTGGTTAGCAGATATCACTAAAGGCAAGTGACTTTGAGAACTTTATGACCACTAGCCTGCTTCTGTGGCATGAAACTGTAGTTCTGCCATTCGATCACATTATTTCATGCTGGTAAAGTAGGCTGGCCTGAAAATGAGCTGCTATTAGGAGGGTGGTTTCTGTGAGAAGTGATGTTTCCAGAAATACAGTCATGTTTGGAATACATTCATTTCCACAAATTAGGTACTTCCTATATTGACTCCTGCCGTTCCTGCCTTGCAGACTTCATGTGAGGACTAATCAGTTTTTCTGAAATTCTTTTGGCACTAGAGCTGCCACCCCATCCCACCCCACCCCACTGCTTCCACATGCTCTTGACCTGAAGAAAAGTCTGAAATGTAGTTTATCTTGAAATTGGCACTTTCATATGACTGTGAAGCCAGTGAAGAAAGCCCCTTGATAACAGTAAGCTCTTTCATTCTCAGAACTGATGATGCTACTGGCTTGGTCCAGCTGTATCACATGCTCCATCCAGATGGCCCATCAGCTCAAGAGGCCAGAGAGCAGGCTGCTGAGGGAATACATTTAATTAAGGTAAACAGTTTTTTTCACACTGGCTGTTTTGTGGTGGTAACTGAGTTTAAAAGATTCAGAAATGGGTCATATTTAATGGCAACAGACTTGTGAATATGGAACATTTGTGGTCTTGAAAACAGCAGTATGATCCCAGACCCATATTTCTTCATCCTGGACAGTGAATGGGGTAGAGAGTATGATGGGTGGTGGGTGTGATGGCTGCTAGTCTAGAGAAGTTCAGACAGTATAGGTAGCATGCCCCTGATTCCCTGGAGTGCTTCAGCATGTCCCCAAGAGCAGTTTCCTATCCCCCAGTGTGGTCACAGAACAGAGGGTGGGAGGTGAGTATTGAGCAGGAGAGGGTGGTGGTCAGATACTACCAAGCCTTATTCCTGTTATCATTTGGGAACTACACACTGCCTCAAACCATGGACTTACATGGATTTTCTATAAATGCTGAGTTAATATTTTTAGGAGAGGAAAGGGAGGTCATTGTATAATTTAATTTCTAGTGTTCTGAATATAGTTTTGTTGAACTGGCTTATATTGCAGTAATACTTTTTTGCATATCACAAAGCTTACTAAAGATAAAAATGACTAGTGACCACCCCTTGAGAAACTATAGTAACAGTCCTGATTTTCTGCGATAAGCCAGATAAAGCAAAGTGCTTTTGGATATTCTTTGAAGTGAAAAATGAATTTTCTAACTCTCATCCTTTACATTTCTCTTGAACTCAATGCTTTTCACTTTGGTCTAGCAGGAGGTACAATATCAGTCTTACATTTTTCTGAAAACATGCTAAAAGACAACAGCTAATTTGGTGTTTGGAATTCATATTGCTTGGACTCTGGGATGTTTTTCTGTGCATTTGTATTTATTGCTTTATAATTTTGGGAAACATTATTATGAAGATCTTAATTGGGACTGTTTCCTACTACAGAAATGTTAATGTCTTAAAACTAAGAACATTATAAATAGTATGTATCCTATTGCTTTCTTTTAAACAGGTCTTTGCAAAAACAGAAGCACAGAGGGGCGCATATATAGAGTTAACACTTCAAACTTATCAAGAAGCATTCATTAGCCATTCTGCAGCTTCCTGAAAATATTTTTAAATTATATTTTACCAAAACAAGCTACTTGTCTCCTTGTGTTACTAGTAAGATGAATGTTAAAAAATTACAGATTAAAAGGTACTGATTTGTAGCTTTCTATAAAAATTCTTTGCTTTTAAAATTCCAGATAGTGCCTCTGACAAAAATACAAAGAAAAACTTGTTATCCTACTCATTTTTCTAGGCTATAAGGAGATAACTGAATATATCTGAATGCCTGATTTTGAATTTTTCTGCTGATACTAGACAAAGAATAAAGAAGTACCATACTTTTCTGTGATACCAAATAGGTATCACTTATTGGTAATGTAGACACAACGTGGCTTTCTGAGGTCTGAACAATAGAGGTTTTAGGTCTTGAATTTAGAAATGGGTAATTTTAAAAAAAAATTCTGCCCGCCAGGTGTGGTGGTACACTTCTGTGATCCCAGCACTCAGGAGGCTGAGGCAGGGAAATTGCTGTGAGTTTGAAGCCAGCCTGGGCTACATAAGTGAGTACAGGGCCAGCCTGTACTACACAGTGAGATCCTGTGTCTAGCCTCCTCCATCCCCCCAAAAAAGAAATTCTGTATAAGCCCAATCAAGCTACACAGACTTAAGGAAAGGAGGATAATGATATGGGGAGATAGAGGTTTAAATCATTACAGCATGGGCATCTACTTCTCAGAACTGTGACAGATAATATTTGAAAAATGCAGATTTAGTTATTGCAAAGAAAAGAATGTGGGGCTGATTCCTATGTAAGGTACAACTTTTGCCCAGCCTTCTAAAACTACAAGTCTGTTTTAAATAGTCACTCATTGACTCAAAAGATTTTATGAGATACAGTGTAATACCAGCATGAAAAACCAATCAAAGCCCATGTCCATTTTAGTGAGGAAATCAGTAATTTAAATACACACATAAATTCCTCTTAAGGTAAGGATGCCATTCTGCACCCATTGGTCCACAGCCTTTACTTATAAAAATTGAAGGAGTTTCTCTTAGTTCCAAGTGCTGTAGATAGGGTAATGATGATCTGTTTAGTCAAGTAAATGGGAAACTATCTTCAGTCATCCAGCATATCTTCATCCAGATTGATATCTGTTGTGTCAATATCTTCTAATTCCAAATTATCCAAATCTACTTCTAGCTCCAGTAAGCTCTAAAAACAAAAGGAAGAGGGTGATGAAGTTACATAATACTGTGTCAGAGAAAAGTTACCTGGGTCATCATCCAAAGTGAGAGCTAAAATTTGCTTAAGGGTCAAAAAGACCATCTTCTCATTTCAGAACCCCTATTATGAAACTTCACCACTGATTACATTAGTTAAACCACAGGCCAGCGAGGCCTACATGTGTTCATGGGGGTTGGGAGTGGGTTGAATGATGTCTGACCTACCTTTTCTTCTTTGTTGGCTGTTGGTGTAGGGGAAGTAGGTTTTTCATCAAGTTCCTGGAAGCAAAAGTACCGATACATATGAAGACAAAAGAATTTGTCCAGAAATTTAAATTTTTCCCCCAAAGCAAGGAAGATCAAGATTAGGAAGTGGGAGGCAGTACTTAAAATCAACAGTTCTCAGCCAAATTATCACATGTGGCACTCTACTGACCTGCTGAGCTACAGATCTTGAGGGCCGAAAGCCTTTTGCCTCCTCCATAACATTTCTCTCTTCATTTGGCTATGAAATAGAAAATGATGAAATAAAATATTTTGAATCATAACTGATCAGTAACTTGGTCTAAATCCCAGGTATTAGCACAACCCAACAATAATGTTATTTAGCACAGTTCATAACCTGAAGTCACAAATACAGTTCCACCCCGTCATCACACTGAATGAAGCTTGGGCCCCGGCTACACACCGGGACAAGTGGGTATTGCCTGGCTGGCCACAGGTCAGCATGTGTTTCCTTCACCCATTCTTCAACAACAAAGGCTTCTTTTAATCCAGGGAAAAGGTTTTCATACTCTGTAGGGTCAGCAAGGGATTCTGCTGCTTTCTGATTGACTTTTGAAAGATTCTCTCTCCACAGTTTGACTACCCTATAATAAATATGGAATCAAAGACAGACTAAGTAATGGTGCTCTGTTTTCATTGAAACACATTTTCCTACAATTAAAGGTATACCTTGAAACATGACTGGGTAAGTAAGTTCGGGCTAGAAAAGCAGCTTCTGGCAGTCGTCCTGTTCTAATCAAGAGTTCTAAGCAAGCGTCAAGCCTAAACATGAAAAGAGGAGGTACTGTTATATATCCATAAAGGCTGTCACAATGATACATAACAGAAAGATACATGGATATAGTGCTGCAAAGTCAAACCTTCCCCAACTGCCTTCACACACTTGCCTTGTTTTTACTGAGCTGTTTACTTGTCTTACATGGTATTTTATAAAAATCAGTGGATCAGAAGTATGAAGGATAAAACAGTTTTTGTAACTACTTTCAACCTACTTAAATTTGAACAACTCTTTAATTTAAAAAGAACCCAAATGGGATTTGAAGGACTTAAGGCAGGATTAGCAAATTTCAAAGACCCACCATATTTACCTGGCATTCAGGAACCAACTAAAGCAGACATTTTATTATCTGGCGTCCGGCTGCCAGATAATAAAATGTCTTGGCTGTCACCTGGTGTCTGCTGAGAAAGGAGTTCAATACTTTTCCCACCCTGAACACCTCATTTAGACCAAATGTTATATAGCATCCTTATGCAAAAGGTAGGTGGCAGCAAAGTAGCAGTGTCTCCTAACCATTGTCACACCTGTTGGCCATCTTATCAGCTCTCCAGAACTCATTTTTCACATTTCTCTCCAAAAGTCAATGTACAAATACTTCTTTTTTCTTTTTTGAGACTGTCTTGCTATGTAGTTGAGGCTAGCCTCAAACTCACAGTAATTCACCTGCTTCAGCCTCCTGAGTGTTGGGATTCCCAGTTTGTGTGCCACCACTCCCACTACAACTACTGCTTTTAATTACTATGCTCACCAAGGTCTTGTAGACTTTAGCTAATACTTACTTGCCCTGCAAAAAGTAGCTCATAAAGGCCACGTTATTTTTGCCATCTTTCTCTGCACCCTCTGCTAGCTTGTTCACCATACTAGCATTTCCAGAGGCAGTGGCCAAAAGCAGCAGACCCCCATAATCCTGGGCATGGTGCAGGCATTCCTGGGCTAGGCCAAACTGACATTTACTGATGGCAAGCTCAGCAAGTTGTTTCCACTTCTGTTCTGACTGTAAGAAAGAGTATCCAAGTTAAGGTATCTTTGGATATAAACATTCACATTTCCAAAATCAACATTATTCTATTCCTGTGAATATTACTATTCTAAAATGAAAGACAGATACTAAGTTGTGCTTGTTAAGTTGGCTCTATCAGTTGAATAAAATGTATGTTGAGAAAATGAGAATTATTCACGTATACAAAATTCAGTTTCAATGATGCATGAAAAACCTGCCTTTTTATTTTTTAATAAACAGTAACCCATCTAACTGGAGTTTCAAGGTAATTAAATTGCAATCATTTTAATATATGAATTTAATACCACTTTTCTGAAAGAGCAGAAAATTACATCTTTAATAAATATTATCTGGCATTTGTCAATTCTCAGAAATCAAACCACAGTTTACTTGGATGATCTTAACAGTTAAAACTTACTTCACTTATATGAAATTAATTTACTAGTATATGTAGGACTTACACAATTGGAAGCACAACATACAAAGATGTATAAAATTGTCATGAAGCTGTCAGAACCCTTTAAACCAGTGTCTGTCTTGATAGTTTGAGTTTCTGGCAAATTACTGTTTTGTCTGTGTTCACTTTCTGGGCAACTTTACTTGCTATCTAAAAATCACTTACTCTTGCAAAATAAATCTCACCTAGGATGGGAAAACACTTCTTAAAAAAATCACAGTGCTAAGATTATCTTGAATATAATCTGCTTAAATTATGCAAAGAATAATGCATCTTTGAAAAAGACCAAGAAAAGACAGTATCAACAAAATGAGTCACTAATTTCCATGTGAAAAATGTTAACTAACAAAACATTGCAGCAAACACAGAAATACTATTGACTAGAAGCCATAACTTGGTACTTACCTCTGCCTCCACTGCTAACTGGTATGCAATTTTCAACTCTCCAAGCTGAAGAGCCAGTTCAAAACGATGCTCAGGATCTGTGGATACTGTAAGAGCCTGCTGCTTGAAGCCCTAACCAGATTTAGAAAAAGAAAACAGATATATGTGTGTGATGTGCGCATATAAAAATGTGTCTACAAAACACAGTGCAAATACCTAAAAGCCAATCGTCCATTTCCCTTTCAAAGGAAAATGCCTTGCTGATAAAAGAAATGTAACTTAGAAATAACAGATGAGGGTCTGTTTGGACAGGACAAACCTTGCTGCTAAAATATTAATCACATAATGCCTACAGTTTAGGTAATGGGAGCTGACAAACTCTAGTAAAACAATCACTAAAATTAAAAACAAGTGTCAAAATGATTTTTGAAGTTATAATAGTGTCACTGTGTAAGAAGCAAAGCACAGTGGTGTAAACTCAGTTTCTAGTATTCTCAACAAAGTTGAACCTTAGAGATCATCTAGTGTAGGCCTCATTTTACAGATGAGATTACTAGCAATAAATATGTAAAGAAAAGGGAGGCAAACATAATACCTTCTTAGTGCCTGTCATCTGTGGACCATTTAGCAAATATTTTGTATTCAAGCCCAGACACTGATCAAGTGTCATTTTCCTACGTCTTCAGTGTTGGTCTCGTGCAGTTCATTTATCAGCAACTATCTTGAAGAACAAAACGCCTAAGATTTCCTTTCTATGCTCTATTAAGCCACTAGGAACAGACTTTTAAATCAACTACTACTAAAGGAGCTTCTCTTGCAAGACAAACAGTACTGAGGGAGGAGAGCAGCTAAGGTCAAGTTTGGTTCTAGGGATATGGTGGTGTGTTAGAGGAAAAGCTTAGGGCTAGTTAACCTCTGCTTCAAATTGGAGAATGTTTAGTATGGGATGGCCAGGGTGGAGAAGCCAGGCAGCTTTCAGAGTTCACTTCTGTTCAGCTAGATCTTCGGGATGGTTTTATTCTGTTGGAAATGCTTTCACTTTTCAGATTACCAAGCCACCACTCACCTGCATCCATCTGTGAGTACAATGTGATCAGACATTTTAAATAAAATGACTCACTCCCTTTCCACATGGATGTGGACAGCATGAAACCTAACAGTAAAAGATACACAATCTTTGGAACTAGTTAAATATGTGGACAAGGGCAATCAGGTTAAATATGATGGGCTGAAAATACACACTTTTGTTTCCCCTCAAATCACCACTAAAATGGCATTAAGGGACTTTAAAAAAAATTTTTTTTTGTGGCACCGGGGATAGAACTCACGACCTCGTGCTTGCCAGGCAGGCGCTTAGGCCACTGAGCTAAATCCCCAGCCCTTAAAAAAATTTTTAAAGGTATAAATTCCCAAGAACATACTAGAAAAGGAGGAGAAACATGAGTAACAAAATTTTGGAAGACGGAAAGCTAGTTGAAGAGTAAAAATAGTACAGAAAATGAATCCTAAAATCATAAATCAGGAGTGAAGACAGCACAGAAATAACCTGATTGACAGCTCAGAACTGCCAAGGGTATATCAAGAAGGACTGTGATAAAAAACAAAAACCTACCTAAAATTGTATGGTATTTCAGGATCCCTCCTATCCCAACACACAAGGAAGTCAGGCCTATTCTTCAGACTTACTCATCTAGAGGGCCTGGTAGTATTAAATATCAAAGGAGATAATGGAAATGGATACGGAAACTAAATGAAATCCTAAATAGTGAGACTCCCAGCTGTCTTCGACTCAGCCTCCAGAATTACAGTGATAGGGGAGCTTTTCTTTAAAATCTAACCAGCTCAAGGGGGAAAGACTAAAATGTATTAAAATATCAATCCCATGAAGGTTATATTTACCTAGAACAAGATCTGGTGTACTTGTAAGTGCTTGTTAAATTCATTAGAGGAAGATAATGAGATGGAGTTCTCTAATCAAATGGTAACTACTTTATTTACTGTGAAGTCCACATCCAACAGGTACTACCACAAACTTAGCCTGCCAGATCTACTGCTTATACCTCCTTTCTTAAATGAGGGTCCAAGGACCATCAGATCATGTGAGGAAAATCTCTTAACAGGAAAGACAGAGACTAACCCAAATCAATAAATAAAACTTGAAGGTAGCACACCATGTAGGAGGAAAAGATAACTTGTGAACTACAAACAAAAATATTCAGCCTGGCATGGTACCAGGTCTGTAATCCTAGCTCTTTTGGAGACTCAGGCAGAGTCAAACAGCCTACACAACTTAGAGAAATCAGTCCCAAAAAATAAACAGATAAAAAGTGCTCAGGATGTAGCTCAACACAAAGGTTCTAAGTTAAATCTCCAGTTTAAAAAAAAAAAATCAGACCTTCAGTAAGATAGAAAACATCAGTGTGGTAGGTAACAGAGAAAATACTCAAAACACAGGAAAGAAATCACAAAATGATTCATGAAAATCTCTTCAGAAATGAAGAACGTATTTCCTATTAAAAGAGTTCATCTAACACCCAGCTGAATGAAAGAAAACATTTCAGAACAATAGGGACAAGATCCAGAAAGCTTCCAGAGAAGAAAACAGGTCACAAACCAACAATCAGGAATAAAAATGTCTTTATACTTTAACAATAACTAGAAGCTAGAAGGCCTTCAAAATTCTGAGAGAAAATTACCTCCAATGTAGAATTCTACACTGGGTTGAATGGCCAAATATATTTACAATAGCATTTTCAGATACTCAGTGTTACAAAAGCTTACATCTATAAATAAATGTTTTCTAAGCAAACTGCTGAAGGACATACTCCACCACAATGCAGGAATAAACCAGGAAAGATGATGGGATATAGGCAATAACAGATTCAACTCAAGCAAGAGACAAAAGGAAGCCTCGACATGATGGTGAAGAGATATTTATGATGGCTGGAAATGCCAGTTCGGTCTGCAGCAGACTAAACAAAATGAAAGGAAATCTGAAGAGCCAGCAAAGTCTAGCAAGAATTTATTATAAAATAAATTATATAGAAAATTAAAGAAAAAAAGCAATTATGAACTCCAGAGGAAACAAGTGATTGTAGGAAAGAAAGTTACAGTATACCAAATGGCTCAGCTGTGAACAGGGTATATATAGCAATGATGTAAACATCAAATGCCAATCTAGTTGAAATTACGATACAACTCTTTTGGGAGGATCAGAGATAGGAGTTGTATATGTGGCAGACAAAGGATGAGAAACAGCTAAATCCTCATCTTCACGGAGTGGGGAGTCATAAGAAATGCCTAAAGCTGCAAAATGAAGAAACCACTCATTGCTAGCTACTGCATGTTATTTAGAGATGTGGAAACAAATACTATACCAAAAGAATTAGGTAAAAGAATTAAAAGCAATTACTTTTGGGAATGGGAAAGGGACAAAGGACAGAACAGAAATCTACTTTTTCATAAGTTTTGCAGAACTATGCTATACAGTGTGCTTTGACTTAAAAGTTTTTACATTAAGAAAATAGATGTTGATAATGGTAAATTTCATGTTATATGCATTTTGTCACAATTTAAAAAAAAGGCAGATGAAACAGAAAAATGCTGTGTAGAAATAAAAACATTAAGAGACTGGAAAAGATATACAGAAGAGAAGACTGATAAACCACCATCAACATTTAAGCATATACTAAGGACATTGAGAAAGGAGCAGGAAGACTATAAGGAGATTGTACCACATCCTGTAACAAGTGCCTTGAAATGACAAGAGAAACTCCATCACCCTAAGAAGAAGAAATTTAGTGATTATAAAATAACATTTTTCAAATCCATCTAATACTCTTTTAAATCAATGATTTTAAAAAACAAGAAGAAAAAAAGCCTCTTACCTGCTTTTCCAAAAAGTGTGCAACTCTGGTCCTTTGTTCTTTTGGAATGGTAGGAAGGACCTTATCAGCCATGCTGAAATCCCTCCGCATGACAGCCGTTTGGTATTCCAGAACTGAAACCAGCAGGGAGTAACTTACGATGTTTAATTCTTTATCCCCCAGATAAAGCCTGTTATCTTTAGGAATATAGCCCAGGAGATACATTGTCCTACAAGAGACACAGATACTAAATCAGAAGCCCAAATCTGTATGTGTAAGATCACACACAAGCATGCACAAGCACACAGATATATCCACATACACACATACCCCTTGCTTCTAGCACAAAATCTTCCCATTTGATTAATGCAATTTTGGTTAACAACAGGCAACCTACTAAAACCAGAACTTGGAAAAATCAATCTATTATACCTACAAGGTATTTTGCTTTAAAAGCATACTTTTAAGATTTAGGACACTTATGACAAAAGCAAAACAATACTCAGCTACCTGTCTAAATGGGCAATGGTGACAATTTCTCCTCCAACATAATAATTTAATCTGTTCACAGAACTTGTGTAAATGAAACAGTCGCCCACCCACAGCCCTGTTTTCACAATTTCCTGAATTTCACCAAGAACCTGTAGAAAGAAAATAAAGACTATTATTACCTTATCTAATATTAGAAATCTGACAATAACAAAAAGCTGAATATATTTGAGGGTGATAAGGTAAAAATAATGGATGCAAAGTAAAATTCTATTTCAAGAAAGAAAATATTTCCTTAGAATTTGTATCTTCTTTCTTCTTGAAGGACAGATTCCTAGTTGAATATGCAGTTCAAAACTATGAATTAAAAACAGTATTAATTTAAACCCCCTAATACATATGAAACTAGAACAGTAAGTATTTCATAAGATCTTGATGACATCCTCACAAATGGGTGATTTACTTTTACCATTTCAGAACTAATTTAAAACTCTCTGACTAAACAGTCTTAGAACCAAAACAACTTCAAATTTGCTCACTGGAAGATATCAGAGTAAGTCTAAAGATTTCCTAACATCAAAGCACAAATTTTTTAAACATATTGACTTTCAGATTCTGTCTTTTGAACTAAAATTTTAATTTTTGCATTTCATCAGAAGCCCTTAAGTATGTGTCCCCCAAATCTAATTTATAATAAAATGTTAAAATCTGTGGTCAATTGTAAGAACATAGATTATTTTAAAACAAAGCTAAAATTGTGCTTATGTAATCACCTCAAAGGCATCTTCAATGCCATCCTCAGTAACTCCCTCATGCGTTTCCTGTGCAGCCAGGACTTTTTCTGACAGATACTTAAGGATAAAAAATGATTCTTCAGTGGCAATACAGACTAGTTCTCCAGAATCAGACCAGAAAATCTGCAACATAAGAAACACACGGACAACCGATTTGAATTTCTGAGTGACACAACTGCAGATATTTTGTTTCTTACAAGACTAATCTTATAGTAAGGTAGTAATTATGCACTTAACAATTTTACATAGCATATTTCTGCATGTATTCCAGAGGGCAGACAGGGCAGGGATATTCTATTTGGCTTAACAGGAAGAACAGTGGGAAACAGGGAGGAGGGCTGTCAGAACCCTGGATTTGTGTAATATAGAGAAGGAGCAATAGTCTATTTGGAGCCTTCTTACTTTTTTCCCAATCACGTCCCCTGAAGAAATTTTAGATATGTAGCACAGATAAAGTGTACATCTGTTAAAACACACACACACACACACACACACACATAATGCAAATGTATAATACATTTACACACATATCTATACAGAGTAAAGTCCCCCAAACAAATTTTTTTCCCTTCAAAGGGACACTATCACCATACTCTAGAAAACAGAACTAGGACCACAAGGAGGCTAGTTTGTCTCTAAATTGTAAGCTCCCTAACAGTGAAAGCTGTGAAAGCAGCAGATGCTTCAAAGACAGGTTTTTCACTGGCGATGGTCACTGTCTCCTTTATCAGTAAGTGTGAAAAGGGTTTCTGAATGAGGTGGGAGTTTTTCAGGCCCTTCTAAATCAAGAATCCTCTGACTTGTCTTTAAAGCATGCTTTTTCATTCTGTCAAAAGTCACTCAGAATATGAATGACGCTTGAAATTTGTATAAATTTTTATAGTTTTCAAAATATCTAATGTTTACTACTTCATTCAACTACCACAATCCTGATTTTCTAAGCAATGCTAAGGTAAACGGCACTGTGTTCAACACAATGAAATGGACAGCAGGGTACAAGGACACGACTTGGCTTCAGGGGTCCAGAAATCATCATTCATTTCAAAAACGGTGGAGAGAAAACTCACGTGTTTGGGCTGAATTTCAATCCTGCGTATGAGTTCTGTGTTGTCCCAGTCATAAAAGGCTAAGCCATTTACAGATCTGACACCCAACAAGAAGCCTCCATAGATACCTTAAAAGAACATAAAAAAGATCTTGCTTACGTATTTTTAAGCCATTACAAAGGCTCTATAAATGTAAGTAAACAGTACTCACTTTCTGCTCCGAAGTCTGGTTTAAATGACTTTTTTTCCTTAAAGTTCTTAAATATCTTAACGACACTGTTGCTCTCTCTTATGGCATATCTGAGGGGGGAAAAAAAAAGAGAAGGTAAAAACAGCATATTACTAAACCATAACTTCACCAAATATTAGAAATATGTTCAAATATTTTCAAGTAATTAATCATACAAAAATATTTAAGGAATATTTGAAGATTCACAGCTATATTTTTTCCTAGAACTCAGAGAAATATAAAGAGAACTCTTTACAGTTGGAAAAATATAAGAAATGGTTATACCATGTATTACTTAATTAGGGCTTATAAGCTACATTGAAATTGGAAATGACCCAAATGTTCAGCAATAGGTAAATGATTAGACGAACTGTGGTTTATTCATACAATGGAATACTACTTTGCAAATAATGGAAACAATTACTGATAAAAGCAACATGAATGAATCTCAGTAACAATATGCTGAGAAAAATAAGCCAGACACAAGAGTGTATACTGTATGATTTCATTTATATGAAATTCCAAAGAAGACAAATCTATATGTTGACAAAAAATAGACCTGTGCTTGCCTGGGTGATGGTCTGACTATTAAGAGAAATAAAGAGTGTGGGGGCTAGAGATGTTCTGTAATTTGACTATGTTGGTGGTTATATTATATGATTTGTCCAAATGTACTGAATGTATGGTTAGAATGGTGCATTTTGTTTTATAGCAATTACAACTCTGAAGAAAAACCGTGGCAGGTAGATTAGTCAGCTGTGTTTGTTCATCAACAGGAAATTCACCCAGGCTTCTCTTCTTGTAAACAGGAGCCATAGTTATGCCTGGATATTAAAGTTGTGTGAGAAGTGACCTACTGAGTGCTTAGCTTAGGAAAAGAAAGATGCTGAGCAGGCTTGACTGTATACAGCTCAAAAGAGGGAACTAGTGAAATAAAGTATTGTAAGGCAATCTATAAACCCTAATTTTACTTAAGTTAATAACAAACTATTTCCTAGTATAAAGAATTGTGTATGTATATTTGGGAAATTTGGGAAAACAAAACAATGAAGAGGTAATTGAGCTGTGGTCTGTAAACATGAAATTGCTAATGTTTGTTACATGCACCAATAAAAATCAAAAAGGAAGCAGTCAGTGAACATACAGTAAAACAATTCAGAGTTACCTGACCTCTCCTGCTTTGAATGAGAATATTTCATGAATATTCTGAATTCAGACAAAAATTCATTAAGAATGGAAGTGGCAAACATGACTGAAAAATGAGATTTTAAAAAGATACAATAAAGTTCTCATTAAGATGACATCACAACACAGCATCTCTCCCAACCAGCCCATGAAAGAGCAGCAGCACCTTAGGAGACTATGCTTATGAAGGAACTACGAAGAACTTGATGTGAGTGCCCACTGTGCCTGAAGCTCATTAGGCACCAGGTTCTGCTACAGGAAATGGCTGCTGTATCCTTAGTTTAATGGAATGTATCAGCCTGACTGAGCCAGCTTGATACTACACAGAGAAGGACAGACCACACTGAGTCTTGAGAATGTTTCTTAGGGTAACTCATGACACCCGTCTACAGTCAGGGCAATGTAGGTATCACACAACCGAAACTTACTCTGAGGAATCGTGGGCCCATGCAAACTCCTGGGCAGACCCAAAGCTCTTGTTTCTCAAGGCCATTGCTGTGTAGATGATATATTCCCCATCGCCACACACCACAACGAACCTGGAAGTTACAGAAGTCAGGGAGAGAATCAAAGGGCCAGCAACATACAGAAGTTAAAGAACAATGATTCATTCCTTTGGAAAAATAATTCTAATAACAAATGCTATTTCAGTCAGTTACTTGTTACAACTTAAAATCTTTTAAAGTAACATAGTTCTTTAAAAACAGAGCTAGACAAAAATATGCAAGGCAACAAATCAAAAAACAAGTTATAAATAAAGGGTTATGCTGAAAATGTTATCACAAGGCTTTCTCTTATAATCTAAGGAGGTGGCACAGGAAGGTGACCATGGCTGGAAACACAGAGTATTCCAATGATTCAGTTAGTATCTGCTGAATACCTGTTATTAGCACTTTGCTCAAGATATTTACACCATAAGAAAACACTTTCTTATTAATGGGAAATTATCTTCATTGAAATTGATCATTTAAATGAAGAAAAATATATTACTCCAATTTTTAGTGACTTAAATTTATTTTATTTTATTTTTTTGCTTCACCAGGGATTGAACTCACAACCTTGTGCTTGCCAGGTAGGCGCTTAGGCCACTGAGCTAGATCCCTGGCAGTGACTTAAATTTATAAAAAGGATTTAAATAACAAAAATATAATGCTGATTAATCAATGAAAATTTCTCAACTGACACAAAACAATTCTCTTCAAAGTTATCAACTAGAACATTGTAATGCCTGCTATCTAAGTACTGCCAAAGGTAAAATGAAACCTAACAATGTTTTATGATAGTAAGAGAAGTATATATAATGTATTCTCAACCTTAAGATAATTACATTACAAATGTTAATAAACATCATTTATTGTACCCTTGAAACATACTTTGTCTTTAATATTTAAGACAGCATCATAAGATGCCCAGACCCACTATAAAATAATTTTTAAAGTTTTTTAAACCTCTGTAGGTTTAAATTCATTGTTCTAGGAATTCCTCTCTCAAAAACGTTCAGTGTTTTATCAATGTTAGTGAAACAACTGACCAAATTATGAGTAAGAATTATTACCAATCTCAAAATGTTCTCAAAGGACACATACCTCAGTTTTTCTTCTGAACAGCAATGAGTCAGAGAGTACTTAGCATCTACTAAGTCTCAGGGTAAGACATGATCCTTAAGCCCAAAGGGGCAACACATGAGGTAAGAGTAAGCAAGTATCATTCAGTTCCTGCACCGTGCGCGATGACTAGACAAACTGGCATGGTCATGTGCAGCAGCACTGGGGATTCTGAGGGAGGGCAGCTCAGTGAGGAGTGCCTGGGGGTGCCCACCACAGGAACGTGCTGCAGTTAGGCCAACCCCGCTCTAACACACAGCAGCTCAGAGATTCTGGTGTTGCTTACCGCCCGTTAGGGTTGTGCTGAATTGTCTGAGGGTATATTTCACAACTGCCCATATCCTTTACTGCCAGTGGCAGTCTTTCTCCATCTTTAATTTCAGCATCTCCCATTGCCTTCAGGTTGGCCTGCTGGACTTCTGAGTGCTTGGCCCAAATGATCTTGCCATTGGCATCCATGGACATGGCAGGTTCTTCCCGCCCAAGCTGGAAGTGACAGATGAAATGAAAAGGTAAACAAAACCCCAAGAAAAGAGATATTCTTTTTTTTTTCTTAAACGGAGAGATCTGTTTTCTTCCACTTTAAATTATCACTACTTACTCTCTAGTGCTTACTGACAGAAGTGCCAACTAACCATACTGATATATTGGAAGATGTCAGTACTGAAATATCATGACAGTGGCTTTGCCTAGGTCCATCTATTTAGCGGGATAGTAGAATTACCTTAACGATGATGCTCCCTTCATCATAGCCCAGAGCGACATTGTTGGACCCCCTCAGACTGGCCACACACCACACCCTTTCCATTCCGTAATTCAATGTACTTTCAAGCCGGTAGGTGCTTGAATGCCAAATTCGCACTGTTCCTAAAACGGAAATTGTGAATATTCCCTTTTGATATGATATTTAAAAAAAAACTAAATGACATGAATAAGCCACACAAAGTCTCTCTATTCCAATAGAAAAAACTTGTGACTAATTTTATGGCCAACTTTAATGACCAGTTTTTTGGATCTATAATCTGATTTTTACAAAGTAACATACATGTAATCATAGAAACTTATAGAAGAAACTGGGAAATATGATTTTCTTCTCACCCTAACACTATAATCCCAGGAAGGAGACATTACTTTCCAATTTCATAATTTGTCTGTACAACACATCTGTGAATCTGCAGAGCCTGAATTTGAACTTAGATTTGTTAAGCTCTGAAGCAATGCTTTTTCAGTTTTTCTCTCAAATAACTTGCTGTTCTCTCATTTAAGTGACAGAATCAAAATACAGTACATTAGAATGATCGTGATGATAAAGCCTCTTTATTCTTTGATAGCTTAAGACTAGTAGTCTAATAACAATATCAAAATAACTAGAAATGGGGCTGGGGATTTAGCTCAGTGACACAACGCCAGCCTGGCAAGCACGAGGTACTGAGTTCAATTCCCCATACTCCCTTAAAAAACTAGAAACTTCCCACTACAATGTAGAAATATTATATGGTTTAAATATTCATTGAATAATTACAAGCATAGGAGTAAATACATACTCTAACTTACCATCTTCTGAACCTGTAATGATGATTGGCAATTCGGGATGAAAACTGGCACAAGATACATTCTGGGCATGTCCTTCCAGTGTCTGTACACATGTTTTATTCTGTAATTAAGATACAGAAAACATTTTTTATTAGTGAAAAATAAGTAACCCACCCTTAATTTTCTCTATGCATAGACACACTATCAATGATGGTTAGGACAATCTAAATAGATATAATATAGAAAATTTTAAAACAATTACTTTGTATCCATGAATGTTTTCTCTACTTGTTTCACAGAACAGACAAATGTGGCTATTTTATTTTAAAAAGAAAAAATACTAAACCATCTAAGTTTTCACATGAGTGTTATTTCTTCAAATTCTTAGCATAATGAGTTTCCTCTGTATTCGGATATAAATTTGTAAGTTTCAAAGTAAACTTGGATTTCTAGGTTTTACTGCTCATAGAAACTTTTGGAGTTAGAGACAACAAACAAATTTAAGAAGTATAGCAATAGAGTTTATAACTAGGTTTACAAGAGTTCTGCATGCAAAAATGCTTGTATCATAGCTGTATCATGACATTAATCACTGATCAGCTTATTTTCAAATACATATAGAAGTCTGCCACTTAGGATATGTGAGGATGTATAACATAAAAAGTTAAAATTTCTAAATTCAATTATTAAATGAAAAACGAACATGCTAGCATTTTATTTTCAAAGTCTTGACATACATTTGTAGATTTTTAAAAATATTACTGAGGATTGAATCCAGGGCCCTGCACATGTTAGGCGAGTACTCTACTGCTGAGCTCCATCTCCAGCCCTGCATTCATTTTCACAGAATTCTGAGAGTACAATTTAAGTGCAAGTACTGAGGCCTTCAGTTATTATGCTATGAGCAGAGCTTAGTAACCAAATTTTAACTGCTCTTGAAGAAACAGTAAAAAAATGTTATCTAAAATATTGTAAGGTAATGAAAAAGTGTACCTGATAATCCCATATTTTAACAAGTCGGTCATCTGCACCTGAAATGAGGTATGGTTTGTCGCCACCACTGTAGTAATCAATGCAATTCACACCTTTCTCATGTCCCTCCAGAGTGAAGTTTGGTGATGAAGAGCCCAGCTGCCATACCTTCAGAGAGCAACAGCACCTGCCAGTCAGTGTAGGCCTTTGCTTTCAAAAGGTAGATCCACCACTTCTGACATGCAACAGACAATGCCAAAGCCCGGAAGAGAAAAGCTAAGAAGCATTCATTCTCCCCGCCCCACCTATTTGTTTTAGTTCTTTCTTATTTTACTTGAATTTCCAGAGGGCAGAATCACTGTCAAGTTCTCTGGAAATGCCAGTCTCCAGGTTTTACCCCTAGAGATTATGAATACATATAGTTGATCTACAACGAAGCCCAAGGAACTAGATGTTTAACACTGAGAAACATTACTTTAAGGGTAGGTAATGACTTTATGGGAGACTTAATACAATACAGTAAGATGTACTGAAAGGAAAAAAATATTTTTTGATTAAAAAATTCAAAGTATAGAAAATTAGACAAAGCCGGGCGTGGTGGCTCACGCCTATAATCCCAGCACTCGGGAGGCTGAAACAGGCGGATCATTGTGAGTTTGAGACTAGCCTGGGCTACAAAGTGAGCTCAAGGCCAGCCTGAACCGCATAGTGAGACCCTGTCTCAAAAATACCAGGGCTGGGGATCTAGCTCAGCAGTCTAAGCGCCTGCCCGGCAAGCACAAGGTTGTGAGTTCAATCCCCAGTGCCGCAAAAAAAAAAAAAAAAGAAAAAGAAAAAGAAAATTAGTCAAAAGTTACAGGATTGAGCTTTATCTTTATAAATATTTACTGGTTGCCTACTATTTGGAAGTTCCTTTGGAGAGTATGAAAGTGTGTAAACAAATATTTACCATTTACTTGTATGTGCATTGCGACAAACTTTACTTAAGCCAAAAATAATTTTTGTTCCAAAGATAAACCTAATTTAGTGAAGTTTTAGACTAATTCTGAAGTTTCTAATCTTTGTCAAAAGCAAGGATATTCAACAAAAGGTGGGGAAAAGTAAGATCAAACCCTAAAATATTCAGACATGTAACAGTTTATATAAATTAAAGGAAAAACAATAAATGTTACATGAAATTAAATGTGTAAGTGAAGGTTAATGTGATTTAACATCTATGCATACAGATATATTTTAAATATTATAATGGCAAAAGAAATATGACTGTACTCACTGCAGCACATGTTAAGCACTTAGTGCAGACAAAGCACTGTGTTGTTTGCTGCTGAATGCCTGTTTGGGAGAAGGGAAAAACACCCAGTTCCTGGCCCAAACATCTAGTATTTCAGAAGATAAACATTTTCAAAAACATTAATTATGATTCTATGTGAGAAAGGCCATAATAGAAGCAAAAGGAATGGAAGAAATGGAATGAGCATTGATTGGATCTGTCTACAGCTGAAGTGGACCTTTTGCAAGGGCTTCTCAGGGTTAAGTATTTGTGCTAAGCCTTGAAATTTGTGTAGTTCTCCAGAGAAAATCAAAAAGGGAAAATAAAGAAATAGAAACCTGAAGAAAGAACTGGTTAAGGGGAGGTTCATTTCCAGAATGGTGGGGAGACAAGGGTTAAAGATGTCTCATAACACTGGTGCAGGCCAGCCTTGGAATCCTAAGGCACCTGGACTTTACACTTGCATTGAGAACTGACAAGATGGAATCTGTGGTTAGGAAAAATACTGGCAGCAGTATGGGTAACAGAAAGAGAGAATGAAAGCAGAGAATTCAAACATAAAATAGATTAATAATGATGTGAGGTCAACAACGAATACACTAAAGAAAGGAAAGTAATAGCTTAGAGATGACAGCATTTTTCTTATTCTGGGTTCCTGAAGGCTAAAAAAACAATGTGTTGCTTTCACATGGAAAAATACTCCTTCTGTAAGAGGAGTGCTACAATATTCTTCTAAACAGAACATGCCTTTCTGGATCAAAATGAGACTATTTTGATTTCAAAATGAACTTGTGAAAAAAACTTCTAAGGCAGAAGTAGCTTTCTGGATAGTGAGTAGTGAAACACCTGGGTAACTATTTCACTAGCAATGGTAACTTACACACAGAGCTGTCCCCTACCTTGATGGTCCTGTCCAAAGATGCACTGGCAAACTGATTGTTATCTTTGGGGTTGATCACAATCTGCATAACATAATGGGTATGTCCTTCAAATACTTGTGAACAAGACCATTTTTTATCCCAGTCCCAGAGCTTAATAAGCATGTCATCTAGGCCAAAAGAAAAGCCTCAAATTAGTTGCAATTTATACTTTCTTTTTCTATTTCAGAACTAAGACACAGAATCTTTGTACCTTTAAGACAGCAAACTTAACACATATCACGTATTCCATGATTTAATGAAATAGAATTACACTGAAAAAGATTTTCCAAAATCCTTAAGAATAAACATAACTTTCTAAGAGTAGAAATAAGTAATAGACTACTAACAGCAAATAAAAAAGCCATGAAAAAATTTATAAAGAACCTGTTGAACTTCAAAGCAAGAAAAGAGTAATACAAGTTTGAGTAGAGATAATGATAGCAATGATAATTGAGAGAATAAGCATTTGCTCTTGTAAGGTTGGTTTTTAAAAAATTCTCAATATTTAATTTAGAAACTAAAAGTACTCAGAGGGTACTGATTCAGTGCTATTCATTTTAATGGTCCTCCCACTGTTTTACATGAAATACCAAGGAAGACACTAGTTTGAATACAAAAATAAAACTGAGTAGGGTCTATGGTGATCTGCCACCAACTCGTTCATTGGCATGTAAATGAGCTTTTCACTTAGCAGATGTTTAAACAGCTAGACCTTTAGGTCTTCCTTGACAGGAATCAGAGCAATTGCTATACATTCCTAAGCACAGTTGATATTTCACTGAAATGTAAAAGCAAGCAGCATCAATAGCACAATAATGGATTTAAATGGCTTAAGAGCTGCTTGGAATTAAAACTCTACTGGTAACAGCAGGTAAAGAATAACATGTCTCACTGAATGAAAATTAATTACCCAAAGAGATGCATGTGACCAAATGAGGTCATCTCTTACCACTGCTAGTTAGAATGAAAGGCTGGGTTGGATGAACAGCTATACAGCGAATGTAGTCGGAGTGTGCTTCAAACATATGAACTCTTTCCAGGGTATTGTAATTGAACACTCTGATCTGCATGTCATCCTAGCAATGGGAATGTAAAAACCATCATCATTTTTATGAAGTAAATTTTATAAAACATTACAGACTCAAGGAACAACATCTATCCTTTGAAACACTGCATTAATTAAGCTGGGCGTGGTGGCGCACCCGTAATCCCAGCACTTTGGGAGGTTAAGGCAAAAGGATCGCCATGAGTTTGAGACCAGCCTGGACTACACAGTGAGTCAAGTGCACCCTGAACTTCATACTGGGGACTCTATTTCAAAAAACAAAACAAAACAAAACGAAACAAAACAAAACAAAACAAAACAAAAACCCAACAAAAACCATTACATTAACAAAACAAATCAGGAATCAAAATTCTGCAACCAGTTTATGTAATACTGACCAAATAAGAAAATGGGATTCGAGACTCATAGAACCACTTACCGCTCCTGTCACAACCCAGTTCTTCCTTGCAACAAACTTTGCAGCTCGAACAGGAAGATCACATACTTCAAATGTCTTCACCAGTGTCTTTAAAATTTAACAAGAATATACACATTGAACTGTGAGAAAATAACTGAAAATTCTATTTTGCTATATTTAAAACATCCGACCACTTAGGTCACTTCTAATTTAAAAATATTGTCATGAAAGCTCAATATTAAAATGAAAACAATGGCCTGATCACCTTTCCCTTAATAGATTCATAATTAAAATATCTTTAAAAGAGAAAACAAATGTCCACAAGATGGTATTCCAGAGTCCCTGTGCTCCAGCCCTTTTCTTCCAATCTAGCCCTACCTTGCTACTCCCAACCTCATCTTCACTTCCATTCCCTCTGTTCGGACACCCTGCCATGGAAATTTGTGCTTTCCTTTCATAACAGCATTTCATAATTACACATTTAATTTCAATATTCCCTGCTATGTTATGTCCTATGGGTGGGAATCATCTTCTCTACTGTCTGCCCAGAACCTAAAATGATGGTGGCTGGCACTTACTAAATGAATTCACTCTTAGCTTTTGGTTTCTTCTTTTAAAACTGAACTCGCAGCTGTGATTCATAAACAAGATATAATTCTTTTGCAAGCTTTAGCAATATACTTCCATACAAATACTTTTTCTTCCTCAGTAAGTATGAAAGCTTAAGTGATTTTGATGTGTTTTTGAGCTGCTCAAAGTACATTAGATACAGAGGATAATGGTAGAAAAATAGAACCCTCAGAAAGAACAGAAATGAATGTACTTCCTTGTGCTCTTACTTTGAACCTGCTTTTTAAAATTCTGGAAATCAAACTATTTTTCAATCCCTCTGTTTGTACTAGAAAACGATAATAAAGTATTTAAAAAGTATAATACCATCTTATTGGCTTAGTAACCATGTGCACGGAAAGAAACAGGAACTGTTCCACATGAACAGTTGAGCCCACTCGGGCTTTCTACGCCAGATGCCAAAGGTTTCCTAGACAATGCTTCAACAAATGAGGACATCAGTGCACATTTACACAAATGCTTTGTTAACTATGATACTACCACAGAGAACAGACAGAAAATGCAATCTATAAGATGGCAGAAAAATGCAGAAAAACTCAAGAGGAGCCAACCAATCCCAGGATATGCAGAGCAGTAAAAATAAATCAGCAGCCAAACGATCATGGTTCCATACCCTTAGGGGTGCTTTGGCTGGTACAAATGACATGAGAAATGGTCTACAAATTCTGGAGCTAAACAATCTTAGGGGGAAGAAAAGCAATACCCTCAAATATACATACATCCAATGTGAATTAGGAAAGTCATGACTAATACTTATATAGTCCTTCATAGGTCTTATACATAATTTTATCTAATATTTGATCCTTTTAACAATCTTGTGATGTAAAGATTGTAATATCATCTTCAATTTATATAAATACACTGAAGATTAACATGGTTAAAAGCCTCCAAGTGATAAAATACTGTAAATTATTACTTCAATTAAATTGAGGCACATTTGAATTTACTTCCAAAAGCCTTTCTGGCTCTCTCAAAAATGTTGCTTTTCTTCATATACATGAATGGCAAATAACTCTTGTTGGTGACAACGGGGGAAAATGTAGAGAGAACCAAAGATCAATTATTTAATAAAGACTTACTAGGTATCTACCATGAGCCTCACACTGCCAAATAGTGCTCTATTCACTGGAGCAACAGTGGGAAATAAGACTAAGGGATCCCTGTCCTCACAGAACCTCCATTCTTAGAGGAAAGAATGTTAAACATAAAATTAATAATGAGATTAATGACGAAAGGAGAAGACAACAGCCTGTAGCAGGGCAGAGAAGGGAACAAAAGAAAAGAAAAGAAAAGAGCCAAAGTAGATACCCAGAAAAACAGAGATATATTATAGTAAAGCCCAGAGAAAACAAAGAGAAGTACACCTTAGCTTAAGAACATTTCATAGTGAAATGATAATGTTGACAGACAGGTAAAGTGAGCCAACAAAGGGATCTTTCATGAAGAACTGGGGTGGTAGGACTACAGTAACCTGTTAGGCATAAAACAGAAACACTTTAAATAGTTGGAGGACAGAGACAGAGAGACAGACAGACTGAAGGAGGAGGAGGAAGACGAGAAGGAGGAGAAAGAGGAGGAGGAGGAAGAGGAGGAGGTAGAGGAAGAGAAGCAAGAAGACTGATAAAGATCTGAAATGGCAGGGAACAGAAATTTTGAACTAGTGATGAATGGAATGATTTTTGTTCTTTAGTTCAGCAAATTATTATTAAGAATTTAACTACCTACGAGATAATGACACAGGGACTGGGATACAATAGAGAACAAAATGTTAGTATGTATAAAATGCCAAGGATGAGGGACTTGGTTTAAGGTGCATTATAATGAATATAATAGTGTGAGAGTATTTTTGGTTTACTCCCAACCTTGGCTATTCTTGCCATTTTAAATTCCTCAATTGCAAATTTTATATAGGTTTCAAGAATTTAACTTTGAGGATAAATACTATATATGTAGACCCATAGCTGTACGACAGAGTGCTGATGCTTTTGTATTTAAGAAAACATTAAAGATAGTCTAAAAAGACTGAAACATTAAGAGAATGATAAACATTAAGGCAGACAATTTATAACAGGTATAACCATACTTACAATCAAAAGCTGAACTATAGTTATTTCTATATGGCTTCTTGAAAGCTACCTGTATATCATTACATTGAATATTTGGGGAAAAAATAAAAATTTAAAATTTACTCTTAAGATAGGTAGAATGGGAAATTAAGTATTGATGAAATGCTTTATCTATAGCAAGTCACCTTACATTTTAGCATTAATTTCCCCAATTTCAAAGAAAAACTAAGACTATTATATTGGAGTTGCTATATTTAAATATCATATATATCTTCAAGCTATACCCTCATAAATGTAGTTTCTATTTAAAATAATTTGTACCCATTTATTTGAGAAAGCAGTGTGCATATAGCTACTACTCTTATTTATAATAGCTTTTCTCATTCATTATAAAAAGTTTAATACAGTATTTTATTTTTAATAAAGTCTTTAAAAGAAATCCTACCTGTGTTTCATGATTCCAAACGCATACACTGCCATTGTAAAGACTTGCTAACATCCATGGTTCTGTAGGATGTAAATCCACACTCTTAACTCTATCAGATCTAGCAGTTAGCTTTCTCTTGATATCAAGTCGAAGAGGCTAAGAAAAAAAAATATTTAAAACAGTAAATTTCTAAGCCAAATAAAACATATTTGAGATATCAATTACAAACAGTTTATTAACAAGTCTAAAAATGTAATTCTTTTTTTACTTTGCAAAACTGTGGACATAGTTTTAAGTCTAAAACACTTCTTCAATCATACATAGAAAAAACAAGAATTTAAATAGAATTTAATTTATAGCAGTAGTTCTTTTACTTCTCAGGACCCCTTTATATACTTAGAAAGTTCTATTGTCTATACTTAGCCAAAAGGCTGAGAAGTGATAGAAAATTCTATTTACAAAAGAAATTTAAGGTGAAGAGTGGCAATGTTGCATACTTTTGTAAAATTTCTGAATTCTGACTTAACAGAAGACAGTTGGTTTCTCATGTTTATGTTTTCATGTTGTGATATATTGTTTTGTTTGATGTATACCAAAAACAATAACCCTTTCACAGATGTGTAGTTGGAATACTTTAATAATCATTGAAATAACAGGATGTTCTTCTCTGACATCCTATTAAACCTTAAGATGTCATAGTTTCTTAAAAGATACTTATAATGTGGATCTGAAACTGTGTCAGTGAACTATTTATATTGTTAAAATCTACTGATCTAGCCTTTGGATCTCTCAATCAGGTATGACTTCATAACATCACATTTTGGTCATCTGAAGGTACTGGCTTGTTGAGTAATGAAGGTTTTCCAAATGTTGGCACATTTCATTGTACTCTATCAAAGGATCATATTTATTAGTATCACTTCCTACTACCTCAACTGATAAATCTTTAAGTATTAGAAATCCTTCAAGTTCATTATCAATGTTCTCCAAAATTCTAATTTCATATGAAAGCTCCAATGCTATCATTAGCAACAAATGCCTCAGGGACCAGCTAAATTCTAGTTTTCAGAATATGCCTACCAGATAAGTGTGAATAACCATAGGTTCTCATTCATTGTTTCAAGTAAAACTTGCAACTTAAACATTTAAATAGTGCAAGTGTTTTTCATGAGACAGCCACCATACTTCAGCATGCAACAGAAGTGTTTTACTTATTATCCCCATCTCTAACACAGAATATTTAAAAAATGTGCACTTGAGTGTTGAAATGTAACAGTAATGTTTACTGGTTCCACTTAAAAAACTGTGTGGCAGTGAAGTATATATACTGTTAGCCACTGTGCTACCAAGTATACATTATACTATCAGAACAAATAGTAATACAGTGAAAAGGGTCAGTAAATTTTCACTATCGAGAAAACCATTTTAATCTGTGGACCTCCTGAAAGAGTAATGGTGACATCTACAGGACTACCAAACACACTTTGAGAACCCCTGCTTTATAGACTATCTAGTTAATAAATGTATAATATCTATTAAATCACAATATTGTGCCCATGTCATTAGCATCACATTAGAAGATATTCTGAAGAAGTGTTGTTCATGTAATTCTAATAACTCTAAGCTATAGTATTAAACGAGTTCTTCAGAGACAAGCAGATTTATTTTAGCTAAAAAATTGGTAATTTCAAGTAAGGTGTGATGAATAAGGGTTATATCCACTTCCATGAAGCTCTCTGGAGTCAAATGGGAATATCTGTAGTACTGTCATGAATTTAAGTTACACGAACCTACCGAAAAATTAGAGCAATTTTATTAAATAAAAATATTCTTTTATGTCAAAAATACTAATAGTTGGAAATAATTTTCTTTTTCCCAGCCAGATTCCTCATCCGCATTATGAAAAGAAAATGATAGTAATTATTTTCTCAGTTATCCTAAGGATGTCATTCTAGAAGAAAAGTTAATTCATTATTCATAACGATGCCCGAGGGCAGCAGGTTTAATTCTCCCTTGTAGGTAGGTTGAGAATGACTGATTTAAAATATATTTGCCTTTCAACAGTTCTTATGCACAACCTCAAAGTTCCTGGCAGGTTGAGGTACTATCATATTTTCATTGTTGTGATCTTCCACAATTATGATGAGTGGGACAGAAATTTACTTTTCAATATAAAATGGAGATCTAGCAGAGATAATTTCCTGAAACAGTAAATACTTCAGTCTTTGGGTCAAAATTGGGTCAATGACTACCTCCAACTCCTCTTACAAACATTCCTCAGTTTGGTGACAATCTTTATTTCTCACTTCTCACCAGGGATGTGAGTTCCCTGGCTCCTCAATGACCTTGAAAATGTTTCCTCTCCTTCTCAAACCTTCTACTTTCAAATAATCAGTGTGTAGTTTCTTTTTAGTTTCAGGAAAGTACAACCTTTTATTTCAACCATTTCTGGATTTTTGTTCCACTAATTAGTATCACAAATTTCAACTTCCTTTTCTTGTTTCTTCAGAGTCAACAAACACAAAGCATCCCTGTGCCAGGAACCATGGTAGGGACTTTTGCATAAGCTAAAGCATTTAATACTTTTCCTTTAGTAACTAGGAAACTGGACATTTACAAATTATGTGTTTTATCATAACAGTGTTGTAACTGATAATTGAGAAAAACTGATATTCAGAAAGTGAGCCAAGGAACAACCCTAATATAACTGTACATATTCCCAAAACACAAATCCCAGTTTAAAAAGCACAGGCAAGAGCTCCTGCTCTGATAGTTTCTTCAACATTTCAGTGACAGTTTTCAATAAGACACTGTAGTAGGTACTCTGGGACAAAGATGACTAAAATGCTTACACTGTATCCTCATTTACAAGTGTCTCCCTCCATCTTCCAAAAGCTGGAAGACTTAAGTAGCTTAAATGCCACTTCTGCTAATAAGACCTTTCTGATTATCCTAGTACGTAATAGTCTTTCCTAGGGGACCCTTTAGATTTCATTTTAACCATTCATGGCACATTGTGCACATATCTCTTTTTGATTTCTAGATTGACAGTCCTTACGGGTAAGACTGTGGCTTATACATGACTTTATTTCCGTAACGGCTTATATATTTGTGAATGGTAGGGTTAGGAGTTAAGAACAGATGGATTTAAACTTAAGTTCTACTATGCATTTTAGATATGTAATATGGGAAAAGTTTACTTAAACCTCTCTTTGGTTTGACTTTAAGCCAGAAATAATACTTATGTCTGCTTTTTGATGTTAGGAGTTAAATTCACAGATCAGTTAGAGCAGTTCTTGGCCTATGACAATCACCCCATAAACATAATTCCTATCTACTAGCTATTATGAGCATCAGGCGGCAAATGTTTAGCGAAGTGCACAGCACAGAGTAAAAACTCTTACAATAAATGAACTAATTTATGTTTTATCTACAGAAGATTTAAAATACAGGATCCCTTGGTATCCGTGGAAGAACTGTTCTAGCACCTCAGCCCACACTTTATGAGTAAGAAAATCTATGGATGCTCAAGTCAAATTACAGAGTTTGCAAATCTCCTACACACAACCTCTTACATACTTTAAATCACCTCTAAGAACTTATACTATCTAACGTGGTGTAAATGTTGTAAATAGTTATTAGAGTGTATTGTTTAAGAAATAACGATAATTTTAAAAAGCTTCGATTATATTCAATTTTTCCCCCAAATATTTTCAACCCGCAGTTGGCTGTATCCGTTGATTTGGAACCAACACACAGAGGGCAGACTGTGTATTAAACAATGAAGACAATATTTCATTATAAAAATATCTGACTCTTGAAATTAGTCGAATGCAAGAGCCTTTTTCAAAATTTTTCATTAAAGGAAACACAGCACATTCTAATCATAGACTGTTTGCATGTCTTGTTTTGGGGTTCTTAATCTTTGGACTCACAAAAGTATAGAGATGAGAATGATGTGGGGAGAGATCTATGAAGGACACGATTTTATGCAAAGTTTGGTTTCTCTAAGCATTTTTCTGAAAGTATCCACAACTTTCACCAGGTTATCCAAGAGATCAACTTCTGTCACTGTTTCGGCTCCACCTCAACCAACCCTGCACAGACTTAATTTTTTTAAATGCAAGTTAAGATATTGAGATTATGAATCTCTAGTTTTTGAGCTCCAAAATCTTTGGTTATGTGCTTCATAACGAATTTCTTAAAAGACAATGTTTAAAAATACTTTCTTACACTTTTTTCAGAAAAAAAAATTCTTACAATATTGCATTTTTCCTTATTATAATACTTAGGTGCAAAAGCATTTGAACGGCATGTTTAAGAGTGATAACATATATGTGCTGTCCTGCCTGCTATTCTCAACGACCATGACATCTGCAATGGAGAAAAGCACATCAGCCAGTTTTTAAGCACTCTTCAATCCGTCTTCCCTAAAAACCTGGGAGCTGGGCTCCCAACGCATTAAAAAATTCCACTTCTGACTCCACATACACTACTTTTCTGGGGCTTCTATTTAAGTACATAGTTTGTGGTCAGCACACTTCCAAAAACGAGTTCAACAGAAGTGCAAGATTAGCTGCCACCGTTTTAAGGATAGAATAAAGTAATTTTGCCACCGCTGCGGGTTCAGAGTTCAACGTTTTCTGCCCCTTTCATTTCCCTACACTGCGGACCCCAATGGAGACCGCAGGTGTTCTGGCAAGCGCCGTAAGAGCCAGTGGAGACAGGGACATCTCGCTCGCAAACCACCCCAGTGTGCAGGTCTCCACCACCTACTCCCTACCAAGACTCCCTACCAGGACTCCGCAGGGCCGAAGGCGTCTGCCACAGTGGGACCACAGACCGCTGCTACTTTGGAGCGGTACCCGGAGCCCCAGGAACGGACCACAGCCGGCAGGGCTCCGCTCTCTCCTGCGAAGTCTAGACCTACCATAGCTCCGTCGGTCCGAGCCCGCAGGCCTTCACTTCCTCCCAGCGATGCAGGCCCTAAGAAACCCACCGACCCCGCGGATCCGCAGACAGACTGACGTGGAACTTCCGGGAAGCGATTCTCGCGATACTCGAAGGCCAGGCCTCCGGCGCCTGCGCAAACATCGCGCAGGGCTGTCCTTTCTCAAACCGCGCCCCGGTTTCCGAGGCAACGCGGCCTTCTAAGAAACCTGGGACTGACCAGGCTTAGTTGGGACGAGGGGTGTGGCCGAGTGTACCGCAGTGGTTAGAGTGAGCCTGCTGCGCGCTGGCCAGGATGAGAAAGACCAAAGAGTAAAAGATGAGACAAGCGAAATCCTGTATTTCCGCTGGACCCAGCGGCAGGAGTGTCGCGGAGGCGGAGAGGCGCAGTCGGATATTCCGGGACTCAGGCTTTACGAGGGGAAGGGGAGAGAAGTAGTGAAACCAGGTCCTCAGAGCAGTGTATTCGGGTACCCGAGACAGCAGGGCCAGGAGAGCTCTCTGTGGGCCATGAGCCACTGACCGAGCCCTGGAAATCACAGGCCAAACCCTAGGCCTCTGAGCTCATTTGAGGCTTGAGATCCTTCAGTTGTGGAGCCTTCCGGAGTCAGGACTACCCACCCACGTGCGATTGACTTTCACGGAGCGTCTGCCCTGCCCTGCCCATCTCACTGAGCCCAAAATTACCGGTCTTCGGCCGTGTCCCAAACGTGCTTTCCTCTTAAATCTTTGCATCGAACCTGAATTAGTTCCATTTTACTGATGAGGAAACTAAGGTTTAAAGAAATTCAAGAGCCCTGGCCAAGACAGCATAGTGTCAGAGTGTGAACTCAGATGGGTACATCCTGGGAGCCGGGGCTCTATCTACTAAGTCAGGGTATTTTTGTTAAGGTAATGTAGTTGGATTCTGGAAGATGGGCCTACAATGTGGCAGGTGTTACAAAGTGAACTGCAAGACTTGCCTATTGCCCTTCATGTCGCCTTCACTCTGCACTTTTGTCTTTTTTCCCAAAAGGTTAATTGCAATTGATTAACAGATCTTAAAGTCTTACCTGGTCAATTTCTATGGTGGCTTTTTCAACCTTGCATTTTTTTTTTTTTTGCCTGTTGCTAAGAGAATTTCAAGTGGGAATTCTGCCAGCAGTGCCATCCTGACCCTATTTCTTCATAAGAAATTGAAGAAATGAAAATAATCCCTTGAGCTAATGTCTAGTTTTGTGTTTGCTTTTTAATATACATGCTTTATCACTTAGCAGAGTGGTAATAGGAGCATGATCAGGTACCTGAAAAGGGATACAGCCTAAAAGCAGGAAGAGTGAGTTATGCGCAAATAATTGAACACCAGGCAGAATATGAGTACCATCAGAAGTACCAATAAAGTACTCTAAGGACAAAATATCCAACTGAAGAGAATTAACGAATTTCTTAAAGAAGGCAAGTAGAATTTGAGGCGGGCATTCAGGTGAGAAGTGTGTAGTATGTTTGAGGTCTAGACCATGCCCAGCTGACTCAGAGAATAGTATTCATTTAGAATTGCAGCAATGAAAAAGGAAAAAGAAGGATGTTGGAGGTAGAACCCAAAGATTTTTAAATAAGGAAGAATCAGAATTTGATTTAGTATGCAGTTGGGAACCTCTGGTCCAGAAAAGAAACCTGTTCATATCTGTACTCTAGATTTACATTTTCTTGATGTGTATAACACACTGGAAGAAATGAATTGTGACGGGACTATAAAAGGGGGAAGTGGGTGTGGGAACAACAATAACAACTTTTTTGGAGTGCCCACTCTGTACCGACCTTTGGAATATGTACTTTGTGTACTGTAATTTTTATAGAAATACTAAAAAGCATTATTTTGTCCAACTTACAGGTGAAAAACAGAGACCCAAATGCTCCATGCCACACTACTCAAAAATGAGTGACT
>RJWT010000991.1:0-53942 GCA_004365215.1 Cuniculus paca
TCCCATGCATACTATCAGACCACAGTGCAATGAAATTGGAAATCCATGCCAAAGGAAACCATAAGAACTTCATAAACACATGGAAATAAAATAGCAGCCTGCTGAACAACCAATGGGTCACAGAGGAAATTAAAGAAGAAATTAGACATTTTTACAGTTGAATGATAACAACAATACAACATACCGCAGTTTATGGGACACAATGAAAGCAGTCTTAAGAGGAAAATTTATAGCAATAAATAACCATATCAGGAAAACAAAGCAAGTGCATATAAACAATTTAATTATCAACCTCAAACTCCTAGAAAAAGAAGAGAAAGCTAAACCAAAAGCTCATACAAGGGAGGAAATTATAAAGATCAGAGTAGAGGGACTGGGGAACCAGTGCAGTGGCCTAAACAAGACTAAAAAAACAATACAAAGAATCGATGAATCCAAGAGTTGGCCCTTTGAAAGATTCAATAAAGCTGACAAACCCTTAACCAATTTTATAAAAAAAAAAAATAGAAAAGACACCACTAGGAATGAAAAGGGTGAAATCACAACAGACCCTCCATAAATTCAGAAGGTCATCTATACCTACTTTGAAAACTTGCATTCTAATAAGATGGAAAATACAGAAGAAATGGACAGATTCCTAGATACATATGAACTACCAAAGCTGAATCAAGAAGATACAATATCAATGAATGAAATCGAAGAGGTAATTAAAAACCTATCAACAAAGAAAGCCCAGGCCCTGACAGATACACTGCTGAATTCTACAAGAAATTTAGAGAAGACCTAACACCACTACTTCTCAAACTCTTTGATGAAATTGAAAGGAAAGCTATACTCCCAAATTCACTCCTGGAAGCAAGTATTACTCTGACACCAAAACTGGAGAAGGATCCAACTAAGAAAGAGAATTACAGGCCAGTTTTCCTAATGAACACTGATGCAAAAATCCTCAATAAGATGCAAATAGAATGCATCAAATTATCAGGAAGAATACACACCATGATCAAGTGAGACTCATCCCAGGGATGCAGGGATGGTTCAACATATGTAAATTCATAAATGTAATACACCATGTTAAAGACAAGTCATATGATCATCTCAATAGATGCAGAAAAAGCTTTTGACAAGGTCCAGCACCCATTCATGGTTAAAAAAAAAAAAACCCTACAGAAAATTGGAATAGATGGTCTTTATCTCAATCGGATAAAAATCATCTATGATGAACCAACAGCCAGCATCATGCTAAATGGACAAAAACTGAAAGCTTTCACCCTAAAATCAGGAACAAGACAAGGATGCCCACTGTCTCCACTGTTATTCAACATAGTCCTGGAAACTTTAGCTGGAGCAATTAGACAAGAGAAAGAAATAAAAGGAATAAAGATAGGAGAGGAAGAAGTTAAACTATCATTACTTGCAGATGACATGATACTCTACTTGGAAGACCCCAAAAACTCCACAAAAAGCTGCAAGACTTAATAAGCAAATTCGGTAACGTAGCTGGATACAAAGTCAGCACTCAAAAATCAATAGCCTTTCTGTACATAAATAACAAACTCACTGAGAGAGAAATCAGGGAAACAATACCTTTTACAATAGCATCCAAAAAAAATGAAATACCTAGTAATCTAATAAAGGATGCAAAGGACCTCTACATTGAAAACTACAGTTCTCTGAAAAAGGACACTAAAGAGGATATTAGAAAATGGAGAGACAGCCTGTGCTGTTGGGTAGGAAGCACCAATATAGTGAAAATGGCCATACTTCCAAAACTGTTACACAGATTCGATGCAATCCCAATCAAAACTCCAATAGCATATCTCACAGAATTAGAGAAAACAATCCTAAAATTCATGTGGAACCAGAAGAGACCTAGAATAGCAAAAGCAATCCTGGGCAACAAAGGCAAGACAGAGGGCACCACAATCCCTGACTTGAAATTATACCATAAAGCTACCATGATAAAAACAGAGTGGTACTGGGGTGGGGGGGGAAGACCCAAAGATCAATGGAACACATTAGAAGATGCAGAAACAACTGCAGACACACTAAACCACCTTATCTTTGACAAAGGTGCCAAACACATTCACTGGAAGAAAGACAGCCTCTTTAACAAATGGTGCTGGAAAAACTGATTCTGCATATGCTGAAGATTAAAGCTGGACCCATATCTTTCACCATGCACTAAACTAAATAGATCAGAATAGATCAAAGATGTAATATTAAAAAAAGAAACATTAAATCTGCTGGAAGATAGAGTAGGTAAAACTCTTGATGACATTGGTTTAGGCAAAGATTTAATGAACAAAACCCCAACTGAACAGGAACTATCACAAAGAATCAACAACTGGGGTCTCATCTTACTAAAAAGCTCTTGCACAGCAGAGAAACAGAGTGAAGAGACAACCCACAACATGGGAGGAAATGTTTTCCAGCTGTTCCTCAGACAAAAGATTACTATCAAAAATATAAGGAACTCAAAAAATCAGTCCTCCCAGATTTAAAAGCCCAATCCAAAAATGGGCATCTGAGATGAATATACACTTCTCAGATGAAGAAATACAAACAGCAAATATGTGAAAAAATGTTCAACATCACTGATCATTTGAGAGATGCAAATTAAAACAACACTGAGAGTCCACCTCACCCCAGAAAGAATGGCTGTTGTCAAGAAATCAACCAATAACAAATGCTGGAGGGGCTGTGGGGAAAAAGGAACCCTTCTCCACTATTGGTGGGAATGCAGACTGGTGCAACCACTGTGGAAATCAATTTGGAGATTCCTCAAAAAATTAGGGTTAGAGGTCCCATTTGACGTAGCTATTCCCCTTCTGAGTATCTTCCCAGAAGAATTAAAATCATCATACCACAGTGATATTCATGCACCCATGTTAATAGCAGCACAATTTGTAATAGCTAGATCTTGGAAACAACCTAAATGCCCCTTGACTGAGGAATGAGTAAAAAAGATGTGGTATTTTTACACAATGGAGTACTACTCAGACATAAAGAAGAACAAACTTGAGACTTTTACAGGTAAATGAATGCAATTTGAGACCATACTCATAAGTGAAATAAATCAGACATGCATGTGTAAATATCGTATTGTCTCACTAATGTGAGAAGCTGAAACTATATATATATATATATATATATATATATATATATATTAGTTAAGATAGTTATACTGCTGATTTCTCTGAGATCATTGAAGAGAAAGATTTGTGCTGGTATTTTTCAGACAATTGAATGCAGATACCCTGTGCCCTGGGTGAATGATTTGCGTATGGCAATGTTCAATGTGTGTACCATTGTCATCCCCTGATTGTTGTGTTTTGGAATTTTTATTTTTTTATATTTTTTTTCTCTTTGAAATAAAATGGATTTGGAAAAAAACCTCCCTGAGTAAATAATAACGATGTTCTAGTTATCATTGTTGCTATTTTTGATAGAATCATAAATTACCATTAACACTGTTATCATCACAAGGGTGTGGCCCACGGTGAACCCATCAGAGCTGACCCCTGATTACTAGATGAGCCAAGTGACCGGTTTAACATCTAGAAGGAACTCAGGGGCACACAGGGTCCTAAGTACGCCTTTGCCCAAGGGGGAGCCGTTGGGGGCCTGGGCCTCAACAGGTCATCCCTCAGCTCGCCCTGCCATCTTTGCAGTAACTGAAGCCCTTTCGCGCCTCATGATGTTGATTATTTAATAGATAAGAGCAGACTTTCAAGACAGACTTCCTGGATTTAAATCCTACACAACTTCGGACAATTTACTTAATCTCTCAATACTTCAATTTTATATTTAAAATAAAGAATGAGCACATAAGAATGAAACGAATTCATAAATCTAAAAGCACCTAGTTACGTAGTAAATCCAAAGTAAATGTTGGCTGATAATGCCTTTAAATCTTTCTTTTGCCTGTGGGCTCAGCTGCTCTCAGTCAAATTTTGCTGCCTTACTTCCTAACTCCACAAAACGACACACACATGCACGCACGCGTGCACACACACACACACACATGGTCAAACCTGCAAATGGCACACAGTCCTGGCATCTGGGCCCCTGACGTATTTGGAAACCCTGATGGTTCCCAGTTGTAACGCCGAGACCCGTTGTGATACTCTACGTTGACACTGATATAGCTCATCTTATTATAGAAGTTCACCTATGAATGCATGATGAAGTTGCAATGATGCCAAAAATCTCGCCTCCCACCGCATTCTGATTGTCCTGATACAGAGCCATAGGAGTGACAGTGTAGGTGACCAGAGTTCGCTCTTAATCCACAGGGCTGACATTTCCAAATGCCATGATCGGCCGGTTTCATGGTCATCGCCTGACAATAACAAAACTCTCAAGATTCTTGTGTGTAAACCAGTGTGTCAATTTGTTAACTTCCAACATGGTGCATTCTCCAACGGGACAAGTAGTCAGTCAGCTGGCATCTGGCTCAGTGACAGACGGCTGCCTAGATGTGCGAGTGCGTGGTGGGGGGAGGAAGGAGGAAGATAGAAAGATGATAGAGATAGCTAGATAGATAATAGATGAATAGATAGGCTAGGTAGATAATATATAAATAGATGATAGGACAGGTAGATTGATAAATGATAGATGATAAGTAGACAGGATAGGCAGATAAGTGATTGATAGATATGGATGATTGATTTATGATGGAGATAGATGCTAGTAGGTAGACAGATGGGTGACGGGCAGATGCACAGATTGATAGGTTGAGAGAGGGGCTCAGAACTTCGTATTATCCGCCCGACATATTTTGCCCTCGTAGCCAAATCCCGAGGCAGTGGCATCTCGCTGGCGCGCCGAAGGCCACACCACAGCGGAGGGAGCGGGCATCTGCCTGGGCGAAGGCGCGTCTGCGCGTCCGGCATCCGGGCCGCGGCATCCCCCGCCCGCAGCGCACTCCCGGGCAGCGCACCCCGGGGGCTCGGCGCGCTGCGTCCGTGGACAGCCGGCTTCTCCCACTGCCCGGGCGGCAGCGCGGGGGCGCGGGCAGCTCTGTCCAGACTTCATCCGGGCCGAGACGCGCACCCGAAAGGTCACCGCGCGCGCCTGCTCTCGCGTCTCACCGCCGCCCTTCCCCGCCCGGCCTGCGCCCGCCGCTGGCTCTCGGGGCCCCGAGGTCCTGGGCGCGGGCCTGCCCCCCCCCGCCCGCCGCCCGCTCCCCCCACCCCGGCCCCGGCAGGGCGGGTCCCCACCCGGGCCGCAGCGCTGCGTGTGCAGCGCGGGTGCTGAGAGCGAACGGGCCTGCAAGGCCGGTGCCTAACGCAGCACGCCCAGGGCCGCGCCGGGGAGGCGGCCCGGAGGCCGAGAGGCGGAGGAGCCGCCGGCTGCGCCGCGGAGCCTGGTCGGGCGCGCTCGGTTCCCGCGCTCCGGGCGGCGACTGCGTCGGGCACAGGGCCAAACCTCGCCGAGCCTCCGCGGGCGCGGCCGTGGGTGAGGGCTGGAGGGCGGCCGGGCGGGCGGGTGCGCAGACTCCACCGAGGCACGGCCGGGGCCCTCTGCCTGCGCCTGCGCCCGCGCCCGGGCTGTGCGCCCCTCGCGGCTTCCCCCGGCCTGGACCCACGGCCGGGGCGCCGCAGAGCCCCGGAGAAGGCGCGGCCCGCGCTGCGCCCAGAGCGCGACTGCAGCGCTGAGTCCCGGGGGCGGTGGCTCGGGCCCGACGAAGCATCAGGCCGAGCACAGAGAAGCGAAAGCAGCGCCGGGCCAGGCCTCCCCGAGGCCGCGCCCCCACAGCCTGCCTTCCTCCCGCCAGGCCCCACCTCCCCCCGGCACCGCCGCCTGGGAACCAAGCCTTCGACGCGTGCGCCTTTGAGAGCCAGACCCTAGGGCGGACCTTCCTTGGTCATACGGTTTCTTTATAGGGTTTTCATCTTCTGTTGAAGCGGAACATCTGTGGGCGCTGCCTCCGTCTCCCTTGGGAAATTGTCTTACTACTGGACCCTAACACATGGCCCTGGAGCCGGGCGTGGTGGCTCACGCCTGTAATCCCAGCACTTGGGAGGCTGCGGCAGGAGGATCGTTTTGAGTTCGAGACCAGCCTGGGCTACAGTGAGTTCAAGGCCAGCCTGAACTGCATAGCGAGACCCTGTCTCAATAAATAAATAAATAGCCCTGTTATACAAATGTAACAATAGAGATGGCATTGTCAATACCCTCGCGTGAAAGCCTGATTTTAAAACTCCTAAAAAATTTAAAGCTATGATAATAACCATCAGACATTCTTAGAGGGATTCTGTCTAAATGTTTTGAGCTAAATCCAGAAGCAGGCTGTGGGTCAAATATAACTCATGTATCAAATGATTTGTGATCCACTGACCACCTGAGGAGTGTAACCAGCAAAGACAGCTGCTATAAAATTAGCACAACAATAGACATGCACTGTATTTTCCCCCAAACAAGCCCTAGCATGATTTTTCAGGATGCTCGTAAGACAAGCCGAACCCCAAAAATAAGCTGTCAGGCGGACAGACACGCTTAGTACATCCACTGCAATACACAAAAGATGTGTTGAATTATAAAATATTACTATATAGTTAAATATAAATAATAAAACTAATATTACTATATAGTTAAATAAATAACTGTTGACATTAATACTTAAATGATAATATAAATTATAACTAGGTATTCCTAAATACCCAAGTGGGCACCTGTGGACCAGGGGTAAGTGCCTGTGTAGACAGATGGACTTGAGATCCACTGCTGCATGACCGACCTATCAGATGGAGGACAGACACAAAGCATGAATGAGGTGCGTGCTGGATGACAACTGGGTGTGGTTTTGTCCAATGTGGATCTTCATAGTTCTGTGCATCATGTGATGATGCAGCACAGGCGGGCTATGTGGACAAAAAGCACTCAGTTAAGGAGAGCCGTGTTGCTGGACACCAGAGACTGGAGTCAGTGGTTTACAGGGAGTGGGGTTGCAAGAAATTCAGGCCATAATTTGGGGTTTGAAAACTTACGCTGATGTTCCAGAAGATGACATGACTAAAACTTAATAAACGTAGATTTTTGTACATGAATAAATGTAAATTGTTGCAATGAGAAAGTAAGATAGTCCCTGAAAAGCCACCCTATGATGACTGTTAGATCAAAAATTAATGTAAGACCCAGTCTTGTTTCAGGGGAGGTAGAGTATGCTATTGAATTTTGACAATGCAGTGTAATAAAAGGGATAGCAACATATCAGTCACCAACTGCCACTTGAGTACACTAATAAAATTTGTTTTAATTCATCAAGGAATAATTTGTCAGTTGAAGATATGGTAGAAAACATTTGCCTGTCCTGAGCAGTGTCCCGCGTCTTTTAAAGGCACCAGCTGCCTCGTTAAATTGCAGGGATTACTCACGGCTTCCAGTCCCCTGGCCACTGCCAGGACCATGGTGGTGGACATGTCACCAAGCCAAGTCAAGGCTGGCACAGGGCGAGGACAGAGTGGCCCCAGCATGGCTAAACACATCCTGATCCCAGGAACCTGCAGCTTCGCCACGCATGGTGAAGGGAAGTAGATGGCAGGCAGAGCTGAGGTCACTAACCAGCTGGCCACAGGGCAAGGAGATGGTGCGGATTAGCGAGGTGAGCTGAAGCAATCATACTGTCACAAACACAGTCCTGAGAGAAACAGGATGCAGGGTTTGATTCCCAGGAGGAATGCAAGTTTTAATCCCACCATGCAGCAGGGCTCAGCTTGACCAAGAGTCTGTCCAACTAAGATCCGGACAGTCTTTAAGATCTGAAGAGAGAGATAGGACCTAGGAGTCCGAGGCCATCCCTGGGAGAGGAGGGGTCAGAAGGACATAACAGCACCTGCAAAGCACGTTCACAGTGACACGAATCATTTGCACTCAGCTTGTCTCTCTCTGAAAGGGCAAGCTTGCCCAGTGTGGGTGTGCACTCAAATATGTGAAAACAGCCAAAGAGTATCAAAAGGTCATTCGCAGAAAGGACATACAAATGACTTTTTTTTTTTCTCTTTTGCACTGGGGAACTTAACCCAGAGCTTCACACATGCTAGGCAAATGCTCTACTGCCAAACTGCATCCCTAGTACTTTATAAATTCTTGTTAGTTTGAGATAAGGTCTCAACAAGTTAGTCTACCTCAAGTTTGAGATCCTCCTGCCTCAGCCTCCCAAGTAGCTGCGATTACAGGCACGTGCTACCATGCCCAGTTGCAAATGGCTCTTAAATGTATGAAAAATCCTTGTGATATGCAATGCAGTGTTCTAGGCTGACCCCTGAAGCCTACATATATTTTCTGACATATACAACTCGAATCCTCCTCTACATTTGAGTGTGAATGGGAACTGTGCCTTAATTATCTTATGTGTTAGGTAAAATTCTAGGGTCATTGCTCCCTTGATCTCACCGTCCTATGCAGGACTTTGTTTTATCAGATCCAAGTGAGATTCCTGTGCTAACTCTGAGGAAAGAAGTTCATGTCATTGGGATGCAGCTAGGGACAGCCAGCCTTCTCCAGCTGAGAGAGGTCCCAGATGAAGGTCAGCAAGAAAAATGGCACCCCATTCCCCCAACCACAGAGAGCTGAATCCTGCCACCAGCCTGAGGGAGGAGACGCAGACCTGTCCTTCCCAGAGAAGCCCTTAAGAGAAGCCAGCTGGGTATGTCCCATGTATCTAGAGAGACCTCAGTGGAGGACACAGCTGACCTGGGCCTAGACTCACCATCCCTGGAGGCAGATGATCAATTTCATAACAAAATAATAGCAGACTAACAATAGTTAATACATTGAGTATTGCTATCTTTAAAGTAGTCACTCAGCATACAAGCTATAGGCACCTGTATTGTTAAAGCCATTACCCTTGTAGCAATTTGTCATGCAACAACAGAAAGCTCCTAAAATGCTCAGCTTCACACACAGAGAAGTGTGACCTGGAGCCCTTGGGAAATGTGAATTCCCTTGTCTGATTGGCAAAGAAAATACTGCAAATGTGCTGTGTGAGCAAGAGTATGGGAAACAGACCTACTCGTAACTTGCTAGTGACAGATGAGGTAGTATAATTCCTGTGGAGGACCACTCTTAAAATTGCAAGATTTAAAAACATCTCTCTCATTCGCCAAATCTGCTTCTAATTGATCATAGATACCTGTTTTAGTTACTTTTCTTTCCTTGTTGAGGCAAAATATCTGACACCCAAAGTTAAGGAAGGAAAGGTTCATGGAGGTTTCAGTCCATAGTCAGCTGGCTCCAGGGCAGGGTGGTGTGGCAGAGGGGCAGCAACTCATGGCAGCAGAAGACAGCAAAGCAAGAAGACCACAAAAAGTGGGGGGAGCAAGCCTCTTTTCCTCTCTTATATTGTAAGCAGGCTACCCGCCCTAGGGCAGGTGTAGCACTCATACCACTTCCAGTACCCTGCCTTTGCACAGGCTCCGGCTGTTTACAAAGTGAGGCCCTCGGCTCCCTGCTGAGTCACTTAGTTAAACTTGTAAACTTGTCAAGTTGACACAATGAATCAAGCATTACAACATGCTAGAGAGTGAACAGCTGCCCTGCCAGTCCTTTAAGCCCCAGGATGTAGAACTGCTGAGTTAATTAAGCTTCTAGACTTCTCAAATGGACACAGCTGTATCGACCTTTACAAGACCTATTCACAAAAGAAAAGGTACAAGCTTATTCAGAGTAGTATTGTTTGTAACAACAAAAGTAAGAGTCATCCTTGTATTTATCAATAAATAATACCCAGAGAATTTTAGTATAGCCCTAAAAAGTACTTCAGAGCATTAAATGAGATTCTTTAAGTATTGATATTGAAGATATTTAGAATAGATTTTTAAAGAGAAAAATCCATATTTGGTATAAGTATATAATAAGCCACCATCTGGGGCAGGGAGAAGGGAAAGGGGAATATATTTGCATGCATATGCACAAAATATTTCTGAAATGTTTACAAGAAACTCCTAACATGTTTTATCTCTAACGAAGGGGGCTAAGAGGCTGGTGCAGGAGTGAAGCATTTTCACTACACCCTGTTTTGCATGCTGTAAACTTTAGCCCACACAGGTCTGCTGCCCATGTAAATAAAATAAATGCATAAGCCACCCTCCTGCCTGGGGCCCTGGAGAAGCTGCCACACAACTAGGAAGGCAAGACACCCCCTGGGAGTGCCCTCTGCAGAGAAATACAGTAACACAAAAGCCACTATTAATCAAGTGTGTTTCCTCCTAAACATCAAATATTCAGAGGCTGTAAGTGGAAGCATGAAAATGGGTAAGGAAACAGACAGTTTCTCCACTACCAGTCATGGTGAGGAAGGAGGCTCCCCCAGCTCTGCGGAAGCAGAAGAGCCTGTGTTGGGGGTGTGTTTCTCACTGTCAGAAGCCCCAGTGCCCTGAGCACTTTCATGGTGAACAGGGGTCTGCAGCCCAGGTCCAGCCCGCAGCCCAAGGCGAGGTCCAAGGCTCCTGATCGCCTGAGCACACGAGAAGGGAGAATTCACGATGCTTCAGTGCACTGACGTTCAGAGAAGGGACCCTGAATGTGACAACAGAAAGTGAGAGAACACTCACCAGAAATTTTAAAAATAAAACAAAATGAAACATGTTAGCTAAGTGCAGAATAATGAGGCCTCCCAGTGCCGCGTTCCAGGGTGGACCCCGAGACCTTGGTCTGGCTGGTCTGATTTCACCGTGTTTCTGTACTCGCCCGAACTGAGCATGGACCTTGACAGCAACTGTAAGTCAGAGAGGAGCTTCGATTTGTCTTCCTTTGTTTCACTGTCTTTTCAGAGAGCTGGCAGTAAACTACACTTCACCCAAAAATAATTTAAAATAGAATCACAATAAATTACACAATTATCAGGCAGGAAGATGTTATAAAATTATTGTTATAAGCCAGTGACAGGAGCCTGTAATTGCAGCTGCCCAGGAGGCTGAGGCAGGAGGAGGATGAGCTCTAGGTCAGGCCAGGGAGCAGCAAGAAGAGGGAGGTCGTGGAGGGTGAGACTTGGTGCTTAAGCACTTTCCTCACATGCATGGGCCCTGGGCTTGATTCCAGCACTAAACAGTAGAATTTGTGGTTATGTGTCTCTCATGTATGTCATTTACTTAGTCCTATTATTAGAGTCTGCAAGTTGCCTCTCTGAACTAGTCCTGTTATCTTCCACCAGTGACAGCATTTGTGTAACTGAGAAGTAAATAATGACCGATACATACATTTTGAAGCCACCATGAATATGAAATAATGCCATGCATTATCTAAAGTATTGATATGTGCATGTAAAATTTCGTGTTAGGAATGACGTGTGTGGAGGGTTTTGTCATCTGGGGGTTGTTTGTTTTCGGTCTGGGTGGACGTATCAGGTGGCTGTCTAGAAGTCGGTCATCCACACAGCATTGACTCATTTCCAGTGAAGGGTGCCCTACACATTATGAGAGATGGATAACCAGCCAGGCATGGTGGCACACACCTGTAATTCCAGCACTCCGGGAGGCTGAGGCAGGAAGATCACAAGTTAGCCCAGCCTGGGTTCAATCCTCATTAACACACATGCGAGCGCACGCGCGCGCGCGCGCACACACACACACACACACACACATACACACACATACACACACACAGGTGGATGGATAGTCTATACCATTCTTACCTGACACTGAGAGCAATATCAGTCCCTAGAGGGAAGCCATCACTCAAGTCCCGTGCTCACCCTGTCCCTTTCTGCACATAGAGAACTGGACTTTCTTTCTGTAGCTCGCCAAGGATTTAAATGGCGGTTAGGCTGGGTCCTTTGGGACACCTGGTGACTCCACATCTGCCTTCAAAAGCGAGAGGTGGCGGGGCGGAGGGGCGGGCGGCATCGCAGACAGAGTGGGATGTGGGTGCCCAGGTGACCCAAGTGAGAGCCAGGGCCTGGCTGGGAGAGGAAGCAGAGACTGCGCTGAGCCCACATCCACAGGACAGTGCAGAGGTCTCCTCCCCGTCCCGACTGCATCGGTTTCCCCAGGCAGGGGTCCCTTTTCACACAGAATGAGAGTTTGACTACTTATGAGTCTGGGAATTCTGATTACCGGCCAAAGAAGCTTTGATTACCTGCGTAAGAGCAGAGAAGTGATGAGAATTGTCCTGCATTTCTTTCAAGAATCCACTGCTTTCACCAAGTAAATTCCAGCTCTCAGAGACAAAAATAAGTTTGCTTGCTGATGTTGACCACAATATAAGTAAAAATGGCAAGAAGTATGGAGAAATTGTAGGAAGAGGGGTAAGAGACAAGTCAGAGGTTACTGGTAAATAATAAAACCGCCAATATCACATCCATAAGTCATTCAACAATCACAAAACAAACACCGATTTAACACTTCGAGAATGCTGAGACATGCAGCTGGAAATACACTCTCCTCAGGGGTCATAAGAGTAGAAAGGGAGCATCTGCTTTTCTACAAATGTCTCAAATTTGCCTTTCCACACAGCCAAGTGGGATTCCGTTGCGCACCGATACCGCATCTTTTTTACTCAGTATCGTGGACGGGGGCTACGGGCTGCTTCCCGCACTTAGCGATTTCGAGTTGTGCTGCTGGACACGTCGGTACGCAAGTGTCAGTCCAGTGTGATGCCTTAAGCTCTTTGGAGAAGACGCCTACAAGGGGGAGCACTGGGTCATCGGGGATTTCCAGTTTGAGTTCTCTGAGAAATCTCCACGCTGGCTTCCGCGATGGGCGCACTCATTCCCATCCCCAGCCACCGTGGCGGAGGAAAATGATGTGCCGGAAAAATGAAATGCTGGGTGAAATGAACCGGACCTGTGGGCTTAAACTCATAGGAATCTCTCATCCGAGTGAGGCGAAGGACAACAGAGATGAAGGATGGGTGGAAGGAGGCGGGACGGGTCTCTCGCAAATGGGAAGAGGTCCGAGAGACCAAGGGCGAGGGGTGAGAGGACAGAAGGGGAAATAAGTGAATTAAAGACAAACTTCTACAGAAACCGAGTGATCTCAGTGAATGGAAACGTGATAGGCCATGAGCATGAGCAGAGATTACTAAGATCACTAAGGATGCAACTGGGAAAGGGGGGTGGGGAGGTGGGGAAGGGAATAAAAAGTGGAGGAAGCGAGCCGTGCGCCCTGCACGTTCCCACTCCTCACGTGTGCCGCAGACACGTGCCACTGACAAAGGACACAGAGAAGCACGGAATGGAGACCTGGCATCGCAGTCCCGGTCGGCGCTGGAGTTCAGGGAGTCGGTTCCCTACTGTCACCGTGTTGGCGTCCCACAGGACCGCGGGTGGAACACAGGGCCTCGCACGCGCCAGCGACACCACCGAGCCACCCAGCCCATCCCTGCGCGCGTGGCTCACAGAGGCAGAGCAGGAGGCCGGTCTGGCTCGGGCCGCAAACGCCGCCGGGCGCTGCGCTGGTGCTGAGGGGCTCGCGTTCGGCCGGGACTCGCAGGTACGAAACAAAAGCGCAGGCGCACAGGACGGGACGCTGCAGCCAACCGGGTGAGGGGGCCGGGTTCCCACCCGCGGGGCACGGCAGCTCTGGAGTCGGTCGCTGCGGCACTGGTTCCTGCTGCAGCTTTTCCTTGCTGTGCATTTTAGCTGCTGTGATGCTAGTTCACGTAATCCGCCCTTCTTTACAGACTTTAATCCTGCCAGCCGAGACTGCAGGCGCTCTGCGTGGAGCAGGCAGAGCAGAGCATGGCCCAGCCACCGCGGGGGGCATTTTACTGGCTTTATTTTCACTCTCTGGCAAGAGCCCAGACCAAAGTTTCCAGAGCCAGAACTGCCTCACTGTTTTAAGGCAGAGTGTTGAGTGTGAATTTATTGGATTTTTTCCCTTTTTATACAACACATCACCAGAAACTGCTCTACTGTATCGTGATTTTGTTTTCCTTTGCAGTTGAGTCAAATACTGTGGTTCAGATGCGTGATGTCTCCGAGGGCGCAGCATCAGTGGTCCTTGGAAGAACAAAAATTCTCTCCAGCCAGGACCCTTTTGCCACCGTCAACCACACGTCCAACCACACACCAGGATAATCCCAGCTGCCTCTTGTACTTAGCACTCCACTGCATTTTCTTTTTCTTTCTTTCTCTTTCTTTCCTTTCTCTCTTTCTTTCTCTCTCTCTTTCTCTCTCTCTCTCTCTCTCTCTCTCTCTCTCTCTCTCTCTCTCTCTCTCTCTCTCTCTCTCTCTTTCTTTCTTTCTTTCTTTCTTTCTTTCTTTCTTTCTTTCTTTCTCTTTCTTCATACCAGGAATCGAACTCATGACTTTGCGCTTACCAGGCAGGCGCTGTGCACTGAGCTACCTTGGCCTGGGGCACTGCATTCTCAAGGATTCTCAGAGGTCATTTTAGCTTCCCAGCTGCTTAAATCACAAAGCGAAGAGACTCTGAAGTAATGAAGCTGCAGGTGTAAACTGCGGGAAGTGCTCAGCGGAGCGCACTGCACGGTCCTGCGCGTCCGCAGCTCTCAGCGACGGACCGCTGTGACTAAGGCATTGCACAGACCGTGCGCCATGAGCGTGGGACGACGAAGAGGACACACTGCGAGGCGTCGTGAGTTTACCGCCCGGCGAGGCGGGCAGACGTGCACACAAAGCGAGAACGCGGAGCAACCAGAGTTCGCCGCGCGCACATTGGCAGTGGGAGGAGCCCGGCCTGTGGCAGCTAACCAGCTGTGTATCCAAGAGCATAACTCAGAGTTGCCTTAACAGTTTCCCAACGCATGAAGTAAGGTGTTGCATAGACTATGCTAGTAGTCTCCAAAGTTTGTTTGTTCGTTTGTTTTGAGATGGGGTTTCACTATGGAGTCCAGGCTGGCCTTGAACTCATGATCGTACTGCCTCAGCCTCCTAAGTACTGAGATTACAGGTATATATCACTATACCTGGCCATCTCCAAATATTTTTTTATTACATGTATCCATTGGGAAAATTTTTATTACATTCCCAATATTCATTTGTAAGGCTGCACATGTACTGATGAATTACATATACCATAACAGAATAATTAGCTTGGGAGCATTTTTTAAACTACCAAGGCTGGGATCCTTTCCAGAATATTTACATCGTGATACCTGGGGCTGGGAATACACATGGCTATTTGTTTGAGTGTCTTGAAAATCAGTAAAACTTTATTCAGTTCTATTCTTTCACTGTTAACATAAAATTGGAGAAAGCAAAGATGTGCGTATCTACAAAGATAAACGGCCTCTTTACCCAGAGTTCAAGACCTCAAGCAGCAAGGAAGATAAAAGCGCCCTCCCCAACCCCTCTGAGCTGACCTTGTCATCTCAAAGCAGAGCCTTCTGTCCTCTGGCTATGGACCCTGAACATAGCCGATTCACGAGGGCCAAGGAGTCAGACCCATCCGTTCCCATGATATAAACTGAAACAGAAGCGACGCCAAGGGTCAGGTGCCTGTATTTAACAGACATAGGAACCAGACGGCTACTTATAAAAAATAACAAGATTTATTTCAGGCCCATCTTTTTTGTTTGTTTGTTTTTAAATCAGTGAAAGAAACTGGGTCCTAGAAGCTGCAGTGGTCTAAGCAGCAGCAAATACACACGGCTATTTCTGACTACCTCCAGACTGGAACAGAACACAGGCAGATGAGGTGATGAAATCATTACGAGGGCTGCAGCTCAGCGGAGAGCAGGAGCCTAGCATTCGTGATGCCGTGGGTTCAGTGCCTAACGTCAAAACAAACAAACAGTGTGTGTGTTTGCAAGCTTGTCATGGAGAAACCTGAAAGAGAGAGAATAAGATGCCAGACCTTGGATAACCACGATCAGAAGAGCCTCTCCTGAGGAAGCACGGTGAGTGGCAGAGCTGTGGGGCCTTTGTGCATGGCTGAGGGCTGGAGTAAGGATATTCTGGGGGAAAGCAGGAAATGCAGCCCCTGACAAATGACCACACAGGCACCAGCAGGTGGAGGAGAGAGAGGGACATGAGGGGAAGCTGGGTCCTGAGATGCAGGCCGCCCGCAGGGCCCCCGGTCCAGACTGTGTCCACCACACTGGAAGGAGCCAGCGAGGGCGTGAGCAGCTCATCTTGGAAACCCTCTCGGTACACCGAACCTGAGCGTAGGGCGCCTTGTAGCACGTAAGTCTCACTCCCAGGTATAAATCTGAGAGAAAGTACACAGCTGATCCCCGGAAAGCACTCGCTGTGATGTTCATGACAGCATTCAAAATAGTCCGAACTGGAAACCACCCCAGAGCCCACGCATGGCAGAATCAGTAAATAAATTGCAGTGCAGTCACATCACGAAAGCTTGGACGGTAAGAGACCTGACTGTCCACAACCACAGGCAGCAGTGCTGCTGAAGCTCACAATGCTACATGAAATGAAAGAAAACAGGCATGGGCTGGGAATTTAGCTCAGTGGCATGAGCACTTGCCTGGCAGGTGTGAGGTTGTGAGTTCGATCCCTGGTACTGAAGAAAGAAAGAAAGAAAGAAAGAGAAGAAAGAAAGACAGAAAAAGAAAACAAGCATGAAAGAACTGTTATGGTTTGTATCTAGGTAGCCTGCACAAGCCTCATGTAGTCCTGGAAGCAGCTGAATCTAGCGTTTGTGATTGATTCATTGTCTAGTGCTAGGATTGGCGGTGTGAGTTCTGCACCCACCCAGGGTGGAGCCGACGTACAATGTAAGGTCGGAAAGAGGCATGTTTTTCTCCTTTTTTGCGCAGTTCCCTCTTGCCGCTTGCAGCCACCATGAACAACTGCCCCACCCACCGTGCCATGCCACCCTGCCTTGGAGCCAGCTGATTATGGACTGAAATCTCCAGAAACTGTGAGCTAAATAAACCTTTCCTTGCTTCACTTTGGTGCCAGGTGTTTTGTCCCAGCAATGAGAGGAAACTAACCAAGACAAAACATATACTGTACTCTGTTCCCTGTTAAATGATACACAAAAATCTCTTCCCTTGACAACAGAAAGGGTGGGACAGTGCAGACAGGTCATCTACGTGTACATCCGAGGTTGAGAGTCAAAGATGTAATGTAACAGATACCATCAAAAAGACAGAGCGTCCCATGCCTGTAATTCCAGGTGTAGCTACAGAGAAAAACAGATTCCTGTGTCTCTGTGCGTGTGCGTGCATGTCCGTGTGCGGACATGTGTGCATATGCACTGTGTGTCACTTCTTTCACATTGCTTCTTAAGCAAGAGTGCTTCAAGAGGATTAACACTCAAAGGCAGACTCTGTCCACAGATTTCTAAATTCCTTTTTTAAAAATTTAAATATTATCTACCTTGATTCCCAAAAAAAGCAAGTATCAAGGAAAAATAATTTCATCAGAAATGGATAGCTGCCAGGCGTGGTGGCACACTCCTGTAATCCCAGCACTCAGGAGGCTGAGGCAGGAGGATTGTTGAAAGTTCAAGACCAGCCTGGGCTACAAAGTGAACTGCATAGAGAGACCCTGTCTCAAAAAACCACAAAAGAAAAAAAAAAAAGGAAAGAGAAAGAAAGAAAGAAAGAAAGAAAGAAAGAAAGAAAGAGAAAAGAAAAGAGAAAAGGAAGAGAAAAGAAAAGAAAAGGAAGAGAAAAGAAAAGAAAAGAAAAGAAAAGAGAAAAGAAAAGAAAAGAAAAGAAAAGAAAAGAAAAGAAAAGAAAAGAAAAAAGAAAAGAAAAGAAAAGAGAAAAGAGATAGCAGAAGTTCCTCAAAGGAAAAAGACAGAAGGAAGATCGCCCCGCCCAGTGACTATTACGGGCTGGTTGGCAAGTCCCCTTCTATTTGCAGATGGACCCCTTGAACTCCACGGAGACCCACAGGAATCTTCTGATTAAAGCGGGGCTCCGGGCAAGAGTCCCCTGCAGAGGGGCGCTGGGGGCTGACCGGTCACTCTGACAAGAGCGCCCTGCCCCCCCAAGTCCTCTCTTTGCTCCTCTTTTATGTTTCTTCAGTGAACAGTCTGAATTTACACTCTGGTCTTTGCAAGCCAAGTAAACATTAGATTCTTCTCCTTATGAAGTGTTTATCTGGATCCTGCAGGTCCACCTGTATGAGGGATCTCGGTCTCACTTCGGGAAGCGGGAAGCAGAGCGGAGAAATGGCTGTGCTCGCTCCGGGCCACGGAATGAGATTCTGCCGGTGGGCGTCCTTGCCTCCTCTGACCAAGCTCCAGAGATCTGCTGCCCAGGACATGGGGAAGTTAACAAAGACCAGAGAGTGGGCGGTTAAAAGCAGAAGAAGACAGATCCCGTGTCGTACGTTCCTGACACATGCACGCACTCACAGAGGGACACAAGCAAACTTTTGGAAGCGATAAGCTGATGACCTTGACTATGGTGCTGGTGGCACAGGCGTCGTCATACATCCAAGCTCATCACACTGCATATTTTAAAGATAAGCAGTACCTTGTACGTCAATTATGCCTTGATAAAGCGGTTCAAAAGGGGCCTTTCTGTGTGCTCACAAATTAGAATTTTTAGCTCACACAGCTGAGGTGTAAGCCCTAGGTGTAAGGGGGAATGCGCCTTGTGAATATGTAGTCTCCTCCAATCTAAATACCTTTCATTGCAAGTTTTGCAGCTTCAGCTCAGTAATGGCTCTGTTTCATGAGATGATATCAGGGCTGGAAGAAGAAGGGAGAGAGGAAACAACGCTGCTCAACATCTGTGATACTGAAATCTGAAATAAAACGTGCATCTCAGCATCCTGACCAGAAATTCCTTCCATGCTTCTCCTGCTCCTTTGCCTGGTGACCTCTCATTGTCTCAGTTTCCTTTCAACTGGTGTTACACACTGATCTTTCTATTGAGCTCTCTGAATCTTTTAAAAAGATGAAAAGAGACCACTTCCTGCAGCGGTGACATTTTCCACTTGAAATGCGTCCTCCTGCGTCTTCCCTGGCGGGAGTGCGGCTGCTGGCATCCACTCTGCTCCCGCCGCCGTGTAGGGGCCTGTGTGCTAACTCCTCTGCAGCCCAGGGAAGGGGTCAGCTGTAGTTGCCAGAGAAGAAATAATACAAAGACTGCTAACAAAATCTCCAGGTGAACGTGGCCTCCTGGGAGCAAGGGAGGAGGCAGGCTCACCCGAGTGGAATCGCAAGAAAATGGAACAGCTATTTTTAGCACACACGCCCGGCATTTAAAGGAGCTGCAAACAAAGCCCTAAGAGGAAGGAAGGAAGGGACCGTAGCTGTGACTGTCAGGTGTGCAGGGAGACATATGCCCCGCACGTGACACATGCTTGTTAGTAGCCTGGTCGACTGTCTATTATCGTGCTAATTTCAAATGCTACATGAGACCATAATCCGTAGCCATGTTCCAGTCTACCAGTCCAGCTGAGATCTCAACAGAAAGCCAGCGTCACCTGCCAGCTGTGTGAGGGAGGAGCCCTCTGGGGTATCAGCCCCTGCTAGCGAGCTGTTCCCAGCCTTCCTGTCTTCGCGGCTGAAGCCCTAAGCATTGTGGAGCAGAGACAGGCGCTCCAGTGGTCAGTCTACAAGTGCAGTGAAATGATTCTACACTAACCTTTTTTTTTTTTTTGTGGCACCGGGGATTGAACTCACGACCTTGCGCTTGCCAGGCAGGCGCTTAGACCGCTGAGCTAGATCCTCAGGTCTGTTTTTGAGACAGGGTCTCACTATGCCATTCAGGCTAGCCTTGAGCTCACTTTGTAGCCCAGGCTGGTCTCGAACTCACACCGATCCGCCTGTCTCAGCCTCCCGAGTGCTCTACACTAAACTTTGAGGCCGTCTCTTACGCAGTGATAGGTAAGTGGAACGCTTCTCCAGTTGCTTGAATCCTTCAGACATCTCACACACACACAAGTTCTCTTCCCTCAGGAAATGGCTGTAATTTCTACTTTGGATGAAAACAAAGGAATCGAATTAGAACACTCTCCATATGTTTGCCAAATACACTGCATGACAGCCGTGGCCATGGCCACACTCCTGTTATCTCAGAAAGACCCATTTGGAGGACGTCTGACAGGCATGGTGGACACGAGGAGGTGGGGTTCCAGGCGCAGCTGTACGGTGGGCTCAGCTTTGCCCTCCTCCACAGACCCTTCACAATCCCGTTCAAACACACCCACCAAGCTCCCTTACGCGGACAAAGCACTGAGGACCACAGCGCCTGCCCCGGCTCCTCCTCCCTCGCGAGCCGAGCACCCTAACCATCTCACACTGGTTCTTTCTCATTCACTTTTCAGTTGTTTCTTACTTGGCTTTCTCCTCATCATTCCATTTAAATAATCTTCACTAATGTCATGTAAGACCTCTGCATCACCAAATTGTTTGAATATGTTGGACCTTTTCCTTAATCGCTTCAATTGCACATAATGATCGTATCAGTCAGGGTTTATTAGAGAAGCAGATATAATGCAAGATACACAAATGTATGAGAAATTACAAGATTGGCTTACGATGATCACCACAGAGTCAGATGAGGCAGCATGCATAGGGCGTCTGCACGCTGGAGCCTGAAGGGGCCAGCTCAAGGGCTGGAGCGCACTGCAGTGTCTGTGTGAGTCTGCATCAGGAGGCCGATGCGTCTGCGACAGGAGGCTGAAGAGTCCCAGGCAGGAGCCAAACGGTCTGTGCCAGAAGCCAGGAGAGGACGTCCAAGCTGAAGGCCAAGACAGGAGCTCCTCCGGAGAACCAGCAGCCAGTCCCTCCTCATTTGCCTTTTATTGTAAGCAGGCTGCTCCCCTGGGGTGCTACAAACCAGGGCCCCTGGGCCCCTGCTGAGTCACTTACCTAAACTTCTGACCTTTTCAAATTGACACAATGAACAACATTCTAGAGCAGTAGCAGCTTGTCCTCTACACCCTAGGACATAGAGCTGCTGAGTTACTTAGTTAAGCTGCTAGACTTCTTAAATTGACACAATGTATCAACCAGAACAATGATGTAATTCCTTCTGTTACTGAAAATAGTCTTCCACTTCTGGGTTTCTTCTTGCCACTGGGAGCTGTCCACTCCTCTTCAGTTGTATTTTCTGGCTTGCTGTCCTGCTGTCCTCCATAGTATTCACCTTCAATTGTTGGAATTCCTCTTGTGGCTGCACTATTTTTCACCATACACTGTTTTCCTAGGAAATCCTATCCATGTCTTTGGTTTACTATATAATTGCCAGCCAGATCATGACTGTAGGGTATAAATCCACAGATCCACCTGCTGAAACAGAAACCCTATCTTTCCTTAGCGATCCCTGTCTCAGGGAGCGGCACCACCATCCCCCCAGTCGTCCCAGCCAAGAAACCTTGTCACTTCCCTTCCTCTTCCCCATATTACTTTCTCACCAAATCTTGTCTATTTTACCTATAAAATATCCCTCTTGGACTTTCCTTTTAACCAGTGCTCCTTTTGAAACACTTGACCAATTCTCTAGAGCCAAAATGATATTTTCAAGGCAAATATGACTAAGTCTGCTGAAAATATTTCTGATGGCTCTCCATAGCTTTTCCTAAATGAGCAAAAATTTTAACATGATTAATCACCTGGAATGGTTTGTCCTGTGTCTACTTCTTAAACATTATATTATCTTCTGCTTCTGCTAGAACTATCTGATCTTTAGTTCCTTGAATTTTCCTCACACAGGACCCTTATGAAGGTTGTAAAATATAAGCTCAGGTAGGCAGGGACTTTACCTATTTTACCTGTCATTATACTGCTAGTAAATACCTAGCCTAGTATCCAACACTTAATAAATGTCTTAAAATAATCAGTAAAATGTGCAAATACGTATTTTTGATTTAGTGGCTACAAAGTTATAGGGTGACATACACCAGGCAGTTTAAAATGCAAGGGAGAGAAGTAAGAGTCTAAGAGATGGTTGTGGGGATCATCCTCATAGAGCTGATGTCTGAGAAGGAAAAATGAGCAAGAGTCCCCACACAGCAAAAACAGGAGAATCAAAAATTCACCCTAAAAATTATTTCATCGTGAAGATGGGCAGGCAGGCCAGAAATGGCAGCACTCAGTAATCACCAAGGGAAAATAACAAAAAAGGGAAAGTGGCAATTTTTAGAAAGAAGAATAGGAGCATCAGATACTGTGAAAACACAGACTACAAATGCTGAGGTGCTGGACCTGGGAATCAGATTATCATTTGTTCTGGGAAACCGGGACTACCTAAAGAATGGCACCGGGAAACACCCCATGCAAATCCTGGAAAATGGGCATTGGCAAACAGAAAGAAGGACAATCCGATGTTCTGTTCAGAGCTGGCCGCTGTGCTCACCCTTTGTCACATAGTTAGGCTTGGCTGTTGCTCCTGTGTCTTCTTCAGCAGAACGTTGATGAACACAAGTGCCTTGTATGAAGGGGATGCATTGTGTGTTTCAGATAAGAGCTAAGCTCTTATAACAAAAACTCTAATAGCACATTGACTTAAAGGACACCTAAATTTCTTGTGTCTTATGATAGTCCCAAATGTGAAGAGTCCGTTTTCAGAGGACTCAAAAACCTGGGCTCCGCCAATCCCCTCACTCCACAATCTCTTGGTCTGCCGTGACTACCTCCACTGAGAAAGCTGAATCAAACTTCAGGCTAGATTTCAGCAACTGAGAACGGGAGAGGCCTCTGACCAAACATAGCTCGCGCTCCTTTGCCGAGAACAGTTTCCTGGTCACCGTTAACTGTAACGAAGCCCAGGAGCGTGATCCGCCAGGGCAGCCCTGAGCCCCACCGTACCCGTCTTTCCAGCACTTCGCGTGACTTCGCCCACCCGATGCTCGCGGCAAGCACGGATGCGTGAGCTTGGTGCTCTTGGATCAATCTGCCTGTGGTGCTGGCACCTGCGCCACAGCTGGGATCTCAGGTGCCCCGGGGGCCCAGGTGCAGTTAAAGGCTTGGCTGCCGGTGTGGCTCTTCTGGGAGGTTCCAGGCTGCGTGAGGTGTGTGCAGTGAGAGGCACTGGGTCACTGGGGTGTACCCCAGAAGGGGATCGTGAGACCCTGCTCACTTCCTGTTCCTCCTTTTCACTTCCCGGCCGTGGGGCGAGCAGCCTTCTCTGTCGCGTGGCTCTGCGGCGATGAGCAGCTGCCTTGCAGCGGCCTAGAGCAGCCAATCACGAAGCAAAACCTCCAAGGTGGTGGCCAAATTAAGTTTTACTCTTTGATTTATCTCAGACATTGGCTACAGGAACAAAACACTACCTAATACGATCTGTCTCAGCTACAAACTTAGGAGACTTGAGGAAAAATGTATTTCTGCTCTTCACTAAGCTCATCATTTTTTGGCAATATGATATCCTTAAAATCTAGTAGCTTCTGGCATATTTTTATAGTCTGTTCAATGTGCCGGTGTCCATACTCACTGTTCTTCCCCAGCCATATTTCACTCACCTGCGTCTTTAGCCTGAGAGCGAACCTCGCCTCTCTTCTTCATTTTAATAAAGGTGACCTCAGTCCCCCACGTCATCTGAAAAGACAGGCTTGGCTAGAAAAGCCACAGCCGGACTCCAGTCTTTGCCACAGGCCTAAATCCCTTAATTTTGCAGAGAGCACTTTAGTGGACCTTTGGGGAAAACTCAGGAGCTCATAACCAGTTTCCCTTCTTAACTCCATGGGGCTCCAAGCCTCCAGCCTCATCACAGCTCCTTACACCTCTGATCACGGACGGGCTAATGTCTTGCCGAGCTTAACTCTATGAATTTCTTGCCAAATCTTAAAAGACAACCACAAATACCCTCATATTCTGTTCTTTCCAAGAATCCCTTCCCTCACAGCAGTGTGTCTGAAAGCTTCAGCAAATATTTTGCCATGACGTACACAAATACCACCCGTTTCCAGCTCACACTATCTGGGTCCTCTCCGTTTCGCTGTGCCAGTGAAGGGGAAGAGAACAGGCCACCCCGATATATGCCACTTCAGTATAAGGATCACTTTGAGCTGAAAACTCAAACTTGAACAGAAGCAGCTACGAGGAAATCCCTGGCCCTCCTCCGACTTGCTTAAGAGCAGTACATAAATTTGTCAACTGTCCTGTCCTCTCTACCAGGAGGGACAGAAGTCAGTCACCAGAGACAACTGCACACCTCACCATCTCAGAGAGGGCGCCAGCGGACCTCCACGAAGGCTCTGGTAGACAAACCCTCATCTTCCGTTATCCCCGTGCATTACCTTCCACAGCCTGCTCTCCAGAACACTGTCCTTTTCCTCCATCTTGTCACTATTGTGGAAACGTACCACTTTTATTCAAATACCACATAAACACACCCCTTAAATATGTACGATTATTATATACCAATTACAAACTTTTGCCTAAATAAAAGGAGCTATACAAGCCCCGTTTACATACCTCACTGAGTGGCCCCCCGCTGCATGGTCCCACACGTAAGCCTGAAATACCTGTTAACAGGCTTCTGATTGTTTTCCTTTCTTCACCTCCTAGTACTGGGGATCGAATCCAGGGCCTTCTGTACGCTAGGCAAGACAGCTACCACTGAGCTACACCCCAACCCTGTTTTTCTCTAATTAATCTCTTTTAGTGATCTAATTTATAGCGCTTTAAGCACCATAACCAAGGAGGGTACGACCAATTTTCCCCCTCTCCTACTTCAAATAGTTCATAATTGGTTGGCATGAAGGCTAAGTTGCTTTAACAGAGACTGGGAAATTAGTGGGCCGAAGAATAATGAAGGTCAATTCCCTGTCGAGTAATAGTCCCAGCTGAGCAGAGCGTTAAACCCTACCTGGCCATTCTCAGACCCCAAATCCTCAGTCTTGTTCCAGCCAGAGCTCTGTGGTCATCGAAGCTCAGTCATGCCCATAAATTGCTTCCAAAACATGATATGAAGACAGAGTAAGGCTCGTGTCCTGAGACCCACACCTGCAAATGTCCAACACTGCCTCTTAGTTACTTTTCTTATTGCTCAGGTAAGATACGCAACACCCACAAGTTAAAGGACAGGGGGTTTATTTCAGCTCACAGTTTGTAAAGGTTTCAGCCCATAGTTAGCTGGCTCCAAGGCAGGGTGGCACGGCAAAGGAGAAATGGTCCATGGGAGGGTAGACAAGGCAGCAGGCAGTGAAACAAGCTTCCCTTCCCTTTCTCTCCCACCCAGGCTACAAGTCTTTTGCACGGTGCCATCCAGGACCATGGTGACGTTTCCCATAATCCATACCCAGAACTATGCTAAACCAATTTAGTTATCACACAGCCTTAAACACAGCGTTACACACCCTAGGTCCAGCCACCGCTGAAATGCATCACCCAAGAGCACACGAGGTTTGAGCGGACATCTGGACACAAGGCATAACACCCACTCGTCCTATTCCACTGGCAAACCTTAGTCATATTAAAGGGCTTTCTGTTACACGTGAATGGAGCAAGAGCTGGAAAACAAGCAGAAAATTCTCACTGGCTGCAAATTGATTTTCCCTAAGCTACAGACAAAAGCTTTTCTTTTGTAAGGTAGGCATTATCCCAACAGATTCCTATAGCTGCCCTCCCAGAGAGGGAGGCGGCTTTCTACAAAACTCTGTAATCTAACTATAGCCCTGTGCTGAATGCAATCCGTTCGCATCACCAAGCCTGGCTGCCAGCCTGCTTGCTATGTCCACAGAAAGCAGGTGTTTCCCAGCCGTAGAAGGAGCTGTGGCCAATCCCACTGTGCCTTGCACATTCTGTGGCAGTAATTAGACTTGATTTCCAGGCCTCTGGCCGTACCGAAGGAAAGTCTGATGTCTCCCCACTTGTTAACACTGAACCCGCAGAACAGGCTGGACCCACGACTCTGCCTCGTCGCATCGCCTGTCAGAAGGCAGGAGGGACTGCTCTCCCTCGTCCCACATCTAACGAGCGTGAGCCCTGAGCCCAAGGCCAAGGCTCCTCTCCTCTCCGTCCTGCTGGATGCCTCTGCAGGGTCTCAGAGTGCAGCACGCGGTGCGGGACAGGCTGCCGAGTCCCAGCCTCACGCGTCATCGGCCTGCCCGCTGCTGTTCCCTGGGAGCTGAGCGCTTCGCCTCTGAAGGAAGCCCAGGACCTGTTTACTTACTGTAGGAAGAGGAATTCACAGACTCCTGGATTGCCCCAAAGTCAGGCACGGCTTGGTGACTCCCCAAAAAGCCTAATGGTAAAGAGACGCGACCCTTTGTTAGTCGGGTTTCCGTTACTGTCACGGAAACGTTTACGAGCTAATTAACAAGGCAAAGGCTCCTTCGGACAGCTTTGAATGTCTCCGTCCATGGTCACTTGGCCCTGGGCAGCACAGGACACACGGCAGGAGTGCGTGGCAGAGGAAAGATCTGACCTCACGGCAACCAGGACACAGAGACGGGGGCGCGGCCAGGGTCCTGAAACGCCTTCCAAGGGCACATCCTCACGACCTAACCTCCGCCACCAGCCACCGCCGCCGGGACCACCACAGGCCGGGGACCAGGCCGAGGGACACCCCACATCCAAGCCGCAGCGCCCTGTGTAGAACACGGGGCCACCTGCAAGAGGTCGAGTTGAAGTCTCAAAATAGCAGTATGGGCTGGGGATATAGTTCTGTGGCACAGCACCTGCCTGGCAAGTGTGAGGTACTGGGTTCGATTCCTGGCACAAAAGAACCCAAAACAAACAGCAGTTTGTGACTACAGTTTTGCTATCTAAAAAAGTCAGGAAAGCCTTCCGAATAAGTGTTATCAGTAGGCTTTTCGGGATGTGCTGAGCTTAGGTTTTCAAGCTCAGCTTCCCAGTTCACCAGTTCTCTTCTTCTCCACCTGCGCATTTGGAGGCCCCTCCCCCTGCTGGTGCCAAGGGGTCCCCAGAATGCACCCAAGGCGGGGCCACCGCGCTGTGTGTGAAGGGTCGGGCGTGTCATGCCCGCCTGCCTCCTGGCCGTGGGCACTCTCATTTCTCCTCCCTGCAGTGAGGTTCTTAGTAAACGACAAAGTCTTGTTTTAAATTCTGAATCTGTTTTCTTACTTTCTGTCAAATGAGTGATTACTCACTAGGTCCCTTTGCATGTCTTTCCAGACAAAGCAGACATCAGACACCCATAACCCTTTTGGCGTGGGATTCTCTGAGCCGCCGGAGCTGCTTATCCCAGGCCATCTGCACAAACGCGGTTCTGGAAACTGAGTAAAGCGAAGAAGACAAACGTTGCCCTAGGAAGCAGAGCGTGACCATGCAATCAGTACAGCAATGACAGAATTCTGTGGTGAAGAATGAGTGAGACAGGATTCATTAGAAATCTAGAAAGTCAGCAGGTCACAGGGTAGTAGAAACAGAGAAGGGGCGATGTAGTCGCATGATTCTGCTACATTAACTCGTGCCCTGTGTCTGATTTTATAAATTTGAATGTGGGGGCCGGGGTGTGGCTGAGTAGTAGTATTCACGCTAAACCTACACAAGGCCATGGCTTGATCCCCAGCACCACAAAAAGGGAGGAGGGAAGGGGTGGAGAGGGAGGGGGGGAAAACACCAGAATGAATTTTCTACACAGAAATCACTCATTTTAATCTTGGCTTAAGGATAGCTAATAAATGTTATTAATAACTATGTACTCCACATCAGTGGCTCACTAAATTGTGCTTTTTTTCTTTTAATCAGCAGCCGTAGATTGCTACCCCCAACAGAAATCCCAAGAAATTAGTGAACTGGTTAGCAGTTGCTTTCCCATTAGCATTCTATACCCAAATTCCAACAATCAGCTAGGAGCTGTTAATATTCAAAAATAAAACTAAAAGCCGGGCCATCGCCACGACCCTCAGATCCGAGCGTGCCATGGGGGAGGACTACCGCAGTAAAGAAGCAGGTGTTTCTCCTTCCCGGTCTCCAGTCCGAGGCGAAGTCTGGGAGAAGCCTGGCTGTTTGTCCCCTAAGCCTGTGCCCCGACCCAAGGGTAACAGAGCGCGCTCGCAGCTTCACAAACAAGCCAGGCAGTAAAGAGATCGGCCCTTGCCTGTGCTGAGCTTTTGCCTTCGCTTCCGTCTAAGCCCGGCTCTTACAGGACCTGCAGAGACCAGTTCTCCCTAACAGTCTGGTCAGCCCGGGGAGAGCCAGCCCTCCGCCTTGCGGCTCCAGAATGCTGAGCAGACGGCCGCCCGGCGAGTTCTCCAGGACGCCTCCGTGCATGTGCTGTCTGGGGGGTTATGAGATGAACAGTGACATAATTAGGGAACCTTGGGGGTGGAGATGCTCCCTGACCCACGCAGGGCATTCAGGGCGCCTCTAGCCCCCAGGGAAAGGCAGCTTCCGCCCTGCCCCGAGGCTGGGACAGCCCAGGCGAACTGCAGCCCCCATTCAATGGCCAAGGTGCGCGCCCAGGTGTGGGGGGCTAGGGCTGAGCGGGCACCGCCGCCCTCCTGGGCTGGCTCCGCAGCGGTCCCACCCAGCACAGTGGCCGAGCTGTCCTGGGAGAAGCACCTCCCACCCTGTCACTCACCAGGGCGAGTCCTCGAGTGCGTTTAGGGTAGATGACAGACAGACTGACAGACAGGCAGATGATACACAGACGATAGATACATAGATGATCGATAAAGCACGTGTTTTAAATCAATCAAAACGAGGTTAACGACGAGCAGTATGCGAGCAGGTGTGTGCGACAGCTCACTCGGTCCTTTCCTTATTTCCTGGCAAATTCTTGAGTCTTCTGCAAAGGAGATTCCGCCTTCACTCAGGCTCAGCTCCGGATAATGTAACATGGCACCGTGGGGACCTCGGTCAGCACAGACCACTGCGCCCACAGAGGCAAAGACAGTGGCTCCGCACGTCCCCTCGGAAACTCGCGCTCCTACCCACCCATCCAGCATCCCTGATGGCAAACAGGTCTGCGGCGTTTGCCACTCCTCAGACAGCTTTCCCTCCAGTGACGCTGGCGAGCGTCCCCACATCCCAGCGAAGTAGACAGTGCTGTTATTCTTACTCCACATTAGCAGTGAGGGACTGAGTGTCAGAGACGCTTGGCCAACTAGACCAGCTGACGCCGAGCGGTGTCCAAATAGCAGATCCTGGACGTGGGTTCCTGACTGCTGATGGCAGAGGCCATGGGCCTGCCACGGTTCAATGTGGCTGACCCAAATTTAAGCAAAAACAAACGAATAGGTGATAAGGAAAACACTGGAAAGCCCCTTGTATTCTTAGAATAGATTATCATATATACAGATATATACACCGGCTAGATGCACGAGTTTAGGGATCCCTAGAGAATCCAAGTTGTTGAGTAAATTTGAGATAGATGGACAGATGATAGGTGATAGATGACAGATAGGTGATAGACGATAAATAGAGGATAGATAGATGACAGATAATGGATGATAACTAGACGATAGATGATAGATGATTCATAGATGATAGATGATAGATAGATAGATAGATAGATAGATGCCTTTAAGCATAGAACTACACGAGGTCATCTAGGAGAAAACAGTGTAGAAAGGAAAGCAAGCCTGAAGCCTGAGGCCGTGGCCCCTCCAGTAGTCAGAGGTGAGGAAGCAGTGGGGTCGGCAAGCAGAGGCTGAGAAGGAGCAGCAGGAGGGCGGCGAGACTCGGGACAGGCGCCCGGAGCCCAGCGAGCGCAGTGATCCGGCTGGGGCCGGTGTGGCTGCAGTGCCCGCGAGGCAACAGCAAGGACCTGGACGGAGCTCTGTGCCCGTCACTGCCAGCACTGGCAGCAGCTGCGGACGTGCAGGCACAAAGCCCTGGTAGAAAGGTTTGCGGCGACAACGCCGTGAGGGCAAGGCCGAGTCAGGCACCTTCTTCCAGAGCCCTGGGGGCAGCTGGGCCGAGGCCGGGTTCCAAGCCCCGCGCACAAGGGGCAAGGAGCAGACAGTGCGAGAGCGCTGTGAAGACAACTGTAAAGGCAAGAAAGCTTCGGTCGCGGGAGCTGTTACTCAGAGGTGAGGACAGTATGTCATATCTGCACAAGAATGATCCAGTGGGGTCAGGAGAAATAATTGAACGCGGAAAGGAGAATTCGAAGACTTTGGTCCTTCACCAAGCAAGAGAGCACGGCGTACAGGGCACAGGAAGAAGCCGGCTTTAGGCACGAGTGGGCTCAGCTCCTCACCGCCCGTGAAGGGGAAGCGGAGAGCACATCCAGCTCCAGGCCCGGTGGGTGGGCTCGGCGGCGGGGCGGGGGGGCAGAGACTCCCTTCTGATTGCTTCAGTGCGCTTGGTGCGACAGAAAGCAGGTCTTGGCCGAACGGCCACTGTGAGACAGTGAAGGAATCTGCGGAGAGAGGAATGACCGGGAGATACTGTGCGAGACCCACGGGGCTTGCTGGGGACCCCGAGAGGTCTGGCATCACCGATGTACAGGGAGAGAAGCTCAGCTGCGGCTCTGTCCGACTGCGGAGCCGTTCAGCTGGAGACATCGGGGAAAGTCTGGAGTTTGGCGCTCGACTGTCCCGCGAAGACCCAGACATTGGAGGCTTGGTCCTTGGGCTGTTAGAAACGCCGAGCGTGGGACCTTCGTGGAAGGAAGCTAGGTCGGCGAGGGCCACAAGTAGCAGTACTCCTTCTGAGGGAATGCTGGGCCCCGGTGGCTGCTCTTCCTCTTCTCGGCTTTCTAGCTGCCATGAGGCGAGCCGCTCCCTGCTCCGTCCACTTCCTCAGTGTCCACCACGATGCTCTGCCTCAGCACAGGCCCAAAGCAACAGGGCCCACCCTTGACCGAACCCTCTGAAACGGTGAGCCAAAGTGAACTTTTCCTCACTCTGAGTTCAAGGTCAGCCTGCACTACCTAGCAAGGCCTTGTCTCAAAAAATAATAATAACTGCAATAATAAACCACAGACTCAATGTTGCATAAATAAAAAAGTCATAGAAACGATTAAGTCAACTTATACATTTTGACAGTACAGCCATTATGAATATCAGTGTGGAGATTCATCAAAATATTAAAATTAAAACTCCATGGCACATATCCAAAGGAAACGAAGCTGCCATACAAAAGAGATAAGCACATACCCATTTATTGTGTTGTTATTTACAGTATCCAAGATGCAGAATCAGCTGAGATACATATTATCAGATGAATGGATAAAGAAAATGTGGTGCATATGCACAGTGCGCTATTAGCCAAAAAGAACAAAATCTTGTCCTTCGCAAGAAAACAGATGGAACTGAAGAAATTCATTTTAAGCAAAGTATGCCAGACACAGAAAGACAGGTGTCACATGTTTCCTCCTATGTGTGGAAATTTATTTTTTTTAATTTTTAATTTTTTTATGAGCAGAATATATTTATTGAGAAAAAGAAAGCTTCTGTCTGAGAGAGAGAGACAGAAGGGGTCCTGAGTGGGTGGCCCTATGTGTGGAAATTAAAAAAAAAAGAAAAAGAAAGATGATTCAGGCTGAGAACTAAAAGAGAAGCAGAGAGAGACAGGAGGCTGAGTGAGGACAGAAGGGTGCTGAGCATGGTCAATGTGTGATGCGTGCTTGCGTGCACATGTCACACGGAGTTCATCCACTTGTAGCATTACACATACTTATGATAATAAAAAACGGAATTGCTAGTGAAGTCAAAGAATTATTGCACCGGGGAGCCTAGAAGGAAGAAGCTGTCACTATGAGGTAATATTCAAAGAACTGGATGCTGGAATTTACAATTTTGGAGATTATGACACTTCGGGCAACAGTAAGGATATGATCTTCGAAGCATAAAAGTGGCTGAGGGGAAGGGAGAACTCATCACTTTAAGTGAGGAAGGCAGCGAACAGAGAGTGGGGGTGGGGGGCTGTGGGTCATCCAGGGTCGCAGGGAGGGGAGGGGAACAGCGAGCCCAATGCTGAGACTTTCCCTAGCGGAGAAGGTGTCCAGGAGAGCCGTGCGCACTGGCCATGTGCAGGAGTGGACACGGGGATGTGCTGGGAAACCCCATAAACAGAGGCTGGCGGAGCAGGGCGAGTCTGCCAGGAAGTGCTGGCCGCACCTCGAGGTGGGCTGCAGACCCGCTGGCACTGGCGAGGACTCAAGGGGCCACATCCTGGACACAGCAGCACGGTCCTTCAGCAGCGTGATGCTACCTGCACTTGTGCTTTTAAAATGCCTACCTCAGTGCCGGGCGCAGTGGCTCACACCTGTAATCCCAGCACTCGGGAGGCTGAGACAGGCGGATTGTTGTGAGTTCGAGACCAGCCTGGGCTACAAAGTGAGCTCAAGGCCAATCTGAACGGCATAGTGAGACCCTGTCTCAAAAACAGGGCTGGGGATCTAGCTCAGCGGTCTAAGCGCCTGTCCGGCAAGCGCAAGGTCATGAGCTCAATCCCTGGTGCCACAAAAAATAAATAAATAAATAAATAAATAAATAAATAAATAAATAAAATGCCTACCTCGACGAAGAACCTCTCCCCAGCCCGCCCTTGAAGGTAAGCGAGGCTCCGCTTTGTTACAGGCAGCTGAGTCAGTCAGAAACGTTACCGGCAGTCAGACAGGGCTGGGCCCTCGAAGGAGCCAGTGCGCGAGACCAGATACCTTGCAACCTCGGGGGAGACGGACACCTCTGCTGCGGGCAGATCTCAAGACGAAAGGCAAAACAAATGCGCCCACACCCTAAGCATAGACAGCAGGGGTTGGTATTCTAAATAGGTGTGGATCCCCTTGAGGAAGCCAGGAGCCACCATCCCGACCCCCTACAGGAAGAGTCACTGCTCCCTAAGAATGTCTGCTTGCTATGTGACTGGCTTCCCCCTTTGTCCCCCTTTGATTTAATCAGTTTTACCTGAGCAATTAGTCTCACTGGTTGACCATAGTTCTGTCCCACCTCATGCCTGTCTGCCTTGCGAGTTCCCGGGTTTTCCCATCTTGGACCCGTCTCACTTTGTGGTTTTACTCTATAAAAGTCCCACTCAGGACTCCCTCTGTCTCTCAGACAGAAGCTTTCTTTCTTTCTCTCCGTGAATATATTCTGCTCTTAACCTCCGTGGTTCCTAAAATTCATTCTTCCAATTCAGCGAACACGAGCTCGAACCGGACATCTAGCAGGGTGGGAGTTTCACTGCCCTGTAGCAATCTGACCCGCACCGTCTCAGAACCCGGCCTGCAGTTTACCATCAGCACAGGCCTTGGGAAGGGCGCGCGCCGGCTGCAGCTCGTGAGAACCCAGCGCTTGCACACGCAGGTGAAGGTCACGGTGTCCCTCACAGGCTGGAGCCAGGGGACGGCGGTGAGGACCGGCTCACAGCTCCAAAGGGCCCAAGGAATGGCTGGGGGTCAGAGAGGGAGGGGACATGAGTCAGACGAGAGAAAGCTCTGGACCGCGTGGGAACAAGCGTCAGAGTCTCCAGGGTGACCGAGAGGACACGGACTGCGCTGGCGACCAGGCAAGGCAGCAGAAGCGCAGCAAGGGTCGGGTGAGCGTTTGTAGCTGCAGCCTCTGGGCGCTGAGCTCCCGCCACCGACCGTGGTGACGGAGGTGGATTCAGGGCTCCTGGCACACGGTGGCGCTGGCTTCCGCTGACAGCCAGGCCCCACGAGCAGGAGTCAGAGTCATCCACACCCAGCCCTGGGCTGGCTGCCAGCGCTCAGGGGCAAAACAGAGGGCGGCAGGGACTGGGCAGGGATTGCTGCTCGAACAAAGCGGCATTTTACTGGGAGAGTGACACTGTCAGTGGTCAGGACAGCAGACAGGAAACGAAATCAACCAGCAGACAAAAGAGGGGTGGAGAGCAGGCAAGAAAAGAGAGGAGGGCAGACAGGAAGAGGCCAGGGCGGGGCAGGATGGGAGCGAAATCAGAGGGTCAGTGAGCACTGTCACTGTCACTGTTGGCAAGGACACTGAGAAGACCGGCTGATCCCTGCCCTGCAGCCATGTCACACAGACAGTGACTGTCAGGGCCTCGCCCTGCTCCAGGCCTGAGCCCGAGTAGTGACCTGCTCTAGCGCTGACACGCAGGCCAGCTGTCTGCACTCAGACGGCCCCTGCGCAGCCCGCTGTCACGGGCACAGGGGGCTGTCTCCAGTGTCCTTGGGCTGAGCCCTCCTTAGCATCTGCTGTCCACCCGCCTTCCCTGTGAGTAGGGGTGGCCCGGCTCCAGCCCGCATGTCCCCCGTGTTTCCCTGTGGGTGCCGCCTGCCTGCCTGTCTCAGAGACACCGCCCTGCTCGGGCACCGGCCAGGCTACACGGAGAGGCTCCCTGCAATCCAGCTGGTCTCCAGACAGGAAGTGTGGACACCTCCAGCTGCTGTCTCAAGAACAAAGTGCAGCCAGCACCCAGGCAGCGGGGGTCCAGGTGGGGGTGGCAGGTGCAGAAACTCCTCGGGGAAAACGCACTGCCTAGAGGGCTGCCTCGCCAGCAGTGTCTCCTGCGAGATGCTGGCTGAACCCGAAGGGAGAGCCTGCCTCACCGGGGCAATTTTACAACAGCACCCTCAGGGTGCAGGGGAGGAGCCAACCCTCCACGAGAACCGAGCTGGGCCGACTGCAAGCGGGCAGGTCTGCCGCAGTCAGCCCGCTCGTCCCTGCGGAAAGCACCTTGAGTCTGTGCCAAGTGGAAGCCCTGAGGGTGGGCGTGGGAGGGGGGCTCCAACCTCATCTCCATGCATAGCCCTCAGCCCAGGAGGACCCCAGGGCAGCACCGGGCTTCAGGGGGCGTGCTCAGCAGGCGCCTCTGCCTGCAGAGGCCTCGCTCCGGTTCCAGCTGTTGGGAGGCGCCCCTCTGCCCGGCCGAGTGCTGGGTGGCTCCAGGCCCAGGCTATCCGCACCACCCTGGTTCTCCATCTGCCAGCGGCTGGGCGGGTCTGGACTCGAAACCTCTTGCACCTCCGTCTCCCGTGTGCTAAGTGGGAATAATGGCCATAACACTGTCACATGGGGAAAAAGTGTAAAGCATTGAAACACTGTTTCTCCTTCCAGGTAAAGAGCGGGTACATGTCAGCGTGTGTGTGCATGCATATGTGTGCGCGCGCATGCGTGTGTGTATGTATGTGTGCACGTGTGTATGTATGTGTGCGTGTGTATGCATGTGTGCATGTGTGTGTGCATGTGCGCGTGTATGCATGTGTGTGTGCATGTGTGTGTATATGTGTATGCATGTGTGTGTGCTTGCGTGTATGTGTGTGCGTATATGTGTGTGTGTGTGTTTTACTGGGGACTGAACCCAGCACCTTCCCACTAAGCTACATGACCAGCCCCTTGTTTTGTTTTGGGACAGGATCTCACTAAGTTGCTAGGTGGTCCAGGCTGGATTTGAACTTGCAACCCTCCTGTCTCTGCTTCTCAGAGTGGCTGAGATTACAAGCGTGCACCACCAGGCCCAGCTCAAATAAGCGCTGGCATTTCGGAAACTATCTCAGTTACTTGCTTGCTACAGGTTGGATCATGAGCGGCCCCCAGAGGCCCACGGGTTGAAGGCGTGGTCCCCTGCCCCTGGGGCTGGAGGAGAAGGGACCTTCAGCAGCCGGGGCCAAGCGGAAGGAAGCAGCCTCGGTGGGGTGACCTTGGAGGGGCCCTTGGGGTCCCTTCCCGACCTCCAGAGGAACAGTTCTCCAGCCAGCCACTGCGACATCCTGTGCTGTCATCTCAGGCCCACACAACCTGGGTTCTGAGACCATGAGCCTCACCCGTTCCGTGGTTAATTGGGTAGTTTTAGGCATTGCGTCACTTCGTGGCGTCGATCTAAAATGTCTCCAGTCCGGAGGCGACAGGGTCGATGCTGAGCCCAGCAGCGGACTGTCCCACTGACAGGCTCAGCGCCGAGCGCACGGTGGGGACCGGGGGTCCCTGCGGGGTGTCACAGCCTGGGAAGCTGCGCTCTGACCCCGGCTCCTCCCTGCTCTGTGTCCAGCTAAGATGCATGGGCCCTGTCCTGCGCCAGGCCCTTTTGCCAACTGTCTGTGACCAGGAGCAGCCGACTGTGGACGGAACCACGTGGAAATCGTGGACCAAATCAACCTGGCCTCCTTCGGCGCACGTGGGGGAGATCGAGTCCCAGAAGTGGGAAAGCGACCGAGACCCCACTCACCGGCACAGAAAGCTGTCACATCGCTGTCCTTCTGGTTCTCAGTTGTGCTTAGGAGCTTAAGGAGAGAGCTCTGTCCCCGAGCTGGCCCAAGAGTTTTGTGCAGAGGCCCACTTTTGGGGTTACCTGAGCCAGTCCTTGCTTTCCAGAAGGGACACCTGCGAATGATGCTCTCCGCTCCCAGGCACGCGGGTTCAGGGCACAAACAAGATCCCACGAACGCCAGGCAGGAGACGACCTCCCATTCAAGTGGAGCTGGCAGGGCCGGGGATGTAGCTCGGGGGCATCAGCACCTGCCTGGCCAGCGCAAGGTTCTGAGTCTGATTCCCGGTACCAAAAAAAAAAGTGGAGCTGAAAGCACTTCCTGCCTGCTTTGCAGGGGGTCCGGAGAGCTCACAGGCCACACGAGATGCTGCACCAGGGCTCGGCCAGCTGGGGGTGCCCGCTAGCCCCCCACCCTCTCTCACCCAGCACCACACTGCTCCCCGAGGGTCCATGTGCGGCCGCTTTCCCCAGAGTCGGCCATCTTCCCAGACCAAGGGCATCTCACGCAGCCAAAGTAAACACAGAAGCGTTTTTCCATAGTGCACTGGTTGGTTCTCCAACTTTTCCCCAGCTATAGAAAGACGCTCCAACTGACAGGGACCCGTGCCCTGACTGACGCAGGGAACTCGGGGGGGGGGGGGGACCCGTGATGCTCGTCCGTCAGCACCGCACGGTGACGGAGCAGCAGCCCGCGGCGGTCTCGGATCCTCAGCTTCTCGGTGGAGAGCACCGCGCCGTAACCCGAACTCAGCTCCTCTGAAACCCCCGACTCACCGGGAGCCCCTCGTCCTTGCGGCTCTCTTAACCGTCTCAGGGAATAGGGCCCGGGCGCATCTGGAGATATTTTCTCCCTTACAGCTTCTAGAAGTTCAAGAGGCAAAACCTTTTCACCGTTAGGTGACCCTTCCCAGATTATTCATTTCGCCTACAAAGTCTGACGGTTTTCTACGACTGCAGATTTGGTGACTCACACAAACGTGTCCCACAGCAGTTCGGTAATGATCCAGAATCTGACCTCGGTGCAGCTGAGCCGCATCCTCTAAACCCCGCGCTGCCACCGTCCTCCTGCTCCGGCCACTGCAGCCCTCGTCTGAGCGCCCTCACAATTGCGTCAGGGCTGCCGCCGGCCTTGCTCACCCTGCAAAGTCCCACAGTGTGGACCTCTGGGCGGGGGCTGCTGTAACTCAGCCTGACACGCAGGGCTTCAATTCATTTTACGTCACAGCATGGCCCCACCTACACTGTTTTTAAAAGTAATTTCTTATTTTACACATGACGGTATGGGTTGACTGACAAAACCACGATTTTTGTCTGGCAGCCCAAGCTATTTTAATTGCTAACTTGAAAGCCTGTCCCTGCATCTGACTTTCCCCCACTCATCCAGGCCCAAAGACCGCCTACCGTGTTTCACTCCTCGCCTGGCCAATTGCTTCAATTCCCAGAAAACAAATTCACCAGTCAGGATTCGTGGTTGCCAGAGTAACCTAGCTTGACCTGGTTTACATTTTTTTTTAAAGCGTTGGCTCACAAAACTGAAATTCGCAATGCTATGGATGGGCGTAGGCACAAAAGGAAGCGAATACTCCCTAATCATATCTTCAGGGGTTTTTAGCGCTACTGTGTATGCTGGGGTTGGAACCCAGGGCCTCAGGCATGCCAGGCACGGTTCTAAGCACTGAGCTCCAGCTCAGCCCTCAGGAATTTCTCCTCTCCCCATCGCTCGCCCGCCCGCTGCCTTTGGTGTTGGTTTTCTCCTCAGGCAAAGGCTGATGCTCCCGAGTATTTGCAAAACAAACAACAACAAGACCGCTATGGGAAGTGCTGATCTAATCCACCCACTTGGCACCCAGTGGAGGGAGGCAATGTCTTCTCCCAAAGGTTCTTGGCGAAGTCTCCAGGGACAACTGTCCCCAACACAGTGGCTGTGACTCCAGGATGCTCTGATGGGTGGAGCCTGAGCTCTCCGTGCTCCCGGAAACCTGGGTCAGCACCTGCCCCAGGCCACACAGAGAGGAGCAGTTGCCCCCAGACAAAGGCACACTGGGCAGAAGGAGGAGTGGAGCGAGCCAAGGTAACACCGCACCGGTGTCAGACCCAAGGGCACCTCTGAAGCTGCCTAACGTGGATGGTCTCCGAGGGCAGGACTGTGTTCACTTCCTCAGGCTACACCCTCCCTCCGTCCTGGGCGGCACAGCACTCCTCCCGCCCGTGGATTCTCAGGTAACAGCTGGTGAACGGATCTCTTCTCATGCCTAGGGCTGAGGCAAGCGAGGACCGTTGTTTTCTTACCAAAATAACCTGATACGCCAGGATTGCCAAAGTACAACCCCAAAGTCTCAGCTCAGGGTCAGATCGTTCGCCCTGGGAAATCCGGAAAATGAGTGATCGAATCCTCCAAAAGATTACACCACCACGATGAAAGCGCGAGGTGACCCTGCACTTCGCTTCCGGGACCGGGGTTTCCTTCCCCACAAATCCCTGACTAAATCAAGGGCGAGAAACCAGGGAGCTTCTGCTTCTCAGCCCTTGCCACTTCCCTCCGCACACCCGAAGTCGAGCCCTCTCCAGGTGCCCGTCTCACTGTGGGTACATGCGCTCAGTCTGATTTTAGTTCTTCTCTTATTTGAAAAATGACTTAGAGAATTAGGGGGAAGAAGATTACATGGATAAAGAAATCTGCAATGTCACATTCATAGTTTCTCACATAGATTTTATCCTTTGTATTATAAAAGAGTAAGCTGGGTTTTTGTTAAACGGCTACCACAGTAAACGAAGGAACCAAACTGCAGTAGTGCGGCTGCCCGATCTTCCTATTTTGGGTGGCGGAATTTTATTTTGATTTTTAAGGGTGGGGTCTCATTACATTGCTGCAGTTGTTCTGGCTGGCTGACCCTGAGAGTTTAACATTCTAGTTCCTCCTAGAAATTCATGACACCCTCAGAAGTACTTTACTCTTTTGTGATTAGCTTTTCTTTCTGCTTTTAAGTTCTTCTGCTCTTTCTGATTTTAGAAGTCTTCATTCTTCAGTCTATAGTCCCCCTGTAAGTTGGAATTTAAAATGTTTTAGCCTACGGTTGAATCAAATTGGAATTTTAGACACAGGGTCTTTATCCTAAAGTGTTTTAAAAGGTTTTATGTTTTAAACATTCTATAAAACTTCTGTTACTGCCCGTCTGCCAGGGGCCGGGCCTTCCCCACCCAACAGAAGCTGTGAAGTGGGTTTCTGCAAGGGTCCCAGCCTCCCCTCACGCGAGATCAGCAACACCGAGGGAGGGCGGCTCACCTGGGGATCAAACCCGGGCCCCGCACCCGGCAGGCATGCGCTCCGCGCCGAGCTGCACCGCCAGCCACAGTCCAGGCTTAGTTCACAGAAATTCCCACCTAAGTGTCAACACCCTCTCCTCTTTCTCCCGCCCTATAGCTGTTCCACGTCTCACAACCAAACCCAAGTTCTCACTGGAGCCTGTGCCGCGCACCTCTCCTCCTCCCCAGCCCGCGCTGTCCACCCAGGCTGTGAGGCGGAAGGACTGGGCCTTTCTGAATCAGTCGCTATCTTTTCTTTTCCTCTAAACTCAACTGTCTAGTTCCACAGATTCCAACTCTGAAGACTGGGAAACTCAACAGCCATGTTAAATCCAAAAGAGTAGACTCTTCATGGAGAAAGCAACAATTTTCTAAAGTTGGAGAGAGGTAAAAGGGAAGAGAGGACAGGAATATTACACAACACTGAAGATTGTCGCTTGTGCTTCTATAATTCTCAGGACTGAGTTTCCACACTCTCAAGCTGTTACTTCTGGTCCAAGCCTGTGCGACTCACAACAAATGAGACAGGATTAGAAGAGTTTTTGTAGTTAAAAAAAAACTTCCAAAAAGAGTCTGAACTAAAAAAAACCTAAAAGCATCTTCAATTTATTCCTAGCTGATGTAGAACTTACTGGTTAACCTAATTAAATTTGAGGTTGTGGTGGGGATGTGGTCAGTGGTAGAGCCTTGCATGTGGGAGCTCTGAGTTCAACCCCCAGCACTGCAAAATAAATAAAAATAAGCGACAGTCTTCCTTATCTCCTGGAAATCAAGAGTGTTGGAGTAATTTCACGGAAAGCCAACGGCGCAATCTTTGTGGATTCGGCGTTTCAAACCCAACTGCAGTCCTGGGTTTGGAGTCATGGGATATCATCCGCTGGGTGTTTTCAGTGTATTCATGGCATGGAAAGACTCTACAGGCTGCCCAGTGCTGGGTTCGAGAACACTCAGTTAAAATTGTAAAATCCTAGTACCTCAGAGTCCACCGCAAGGAAAGCGCAGCTCTGTAGAGAGAAAGGTGGACTCGAGAGACCCTGCGCGCACCGATCGCCAGCACCGTTGCTCCCAAACCGAAGCTGCGTGGGTCCTGGACTTCAGGCCGAGGAGGGCGGTGCTCACTGTCACTGAGAATCAGGCTCCGTGGCCATCACACGACCCGGGTTGTCCCCGGGCTCAGAACAGCTTTTATAACCCCATGGGGAAGTTGCTCCCCCAGATCCACGGCTCTGAAGCTGGGCCCCGGCTTCCGCACCTGGAAGCGTCTCCACTCTCGCTTTCCTTGCTGCCCCACATTTGGGCTCAGCTTTCTGCTCTGCTCCCCGGCTTCTGTCCCAGACTCCAGCCCACGCTTCTCATCTCCAGCAGAGGTAACGAACAGCACTGCGATTCAGCGTGTAAGTTTCAGTGTAAACAGTAAGGAAAACGGTTGCTGTGAGGTTCTCAGGTAGATGCCGGTCCTCTCACTAGTTAATCCCGGGGGTGGGGGCAGCGTGCATCTTAAATCACCGCTTTCCCTCTGAGGGTTGGCCTGGCTCCGAGGCGTGTGGCCCCCGCTGTCCATCAGAGGAGGGGCCCAGCACTCCGGTTCCAGTGGTCTCTTCCCGGGCCTGCGTGCAGCGTCCCCCAGGCCCCAGGAAGGCTCGGTCCTGGCCGCGGTGCTGCCAGAAGTGTGGAGCCTTCGGCAGGTGCAGCCTGGCAGGAGATCTGCCCTTGGGTGTGACCTTGAAGGGGCCACAGGCCCCGGACCTTTCCCGTCTCTTTGCATAGCTTCCTCTGCCTCCTGCTCGCACCAGGCCCTGTCACAGGCCCCAGAGCAAAGCGACCAGCGAGCCGGGAACCACCGACCTCAGAGGCCCCCGTCCGCCTGTGCTCAACTCCACGTCCAGGTTTCGAAGCGCCCCGGAGCCCTGTATTCTCCTTATCTAGAGGCTGTGGGCTTGGGTAGGTTTTAGCCATGGCCTCTCCGAGCACCTGTCAGCCTGCGTCTCCCTCTCCTCTTCCAGGCCTCTGATGAGAAGAATGTTACATCTTCTGTCATGGCCCATGGGCCCTTGAAGCTTTTTCACTTTTTTTCTAGTCTATTTTTCTTTGTTGTTCAGAATCCATCATTTCTCTCATCTTCTTACTCGTGTTTTTCTTTTCCTTTGGGGAGCATGGAGGTGAGACAGAGCCTTGCTTTGTAGCTCAGACTGGCCTTGAACTCACAGCGATCCTCCAGCCTCAGTCACCACGCCTGGCATTTCTCTCGTTTCTCTTCAGGTCTGCTGTTTTCTCTGTCTTCTCCATGTTGAGTCCATCCACGGTGGGTTTTCCAGTTCTACATTTTCCACTTGCGTCTTTTTTATTGGCCCGGGGATTGAACTCACAACGTCCCGTTTGCCAGGCAGGCGCTTACACCTCGAGCTAAATCCCCAGTCCCATTCGTGTCCTTACGTCTTCATTTCTCTGCTTTACTTTCCATTTTATTTAGTTCAAGGTCTGTAATGGTTTCCTTAGGGCCGTTATCAGGCGGCGGCTGGGCCCATTCACTGTCTTCTTCCACTGAGCCCTTCCTGGCTCTTGGCAAGAGTGACTCTATCAGCCTGGACACCTGCAGCACTGGACAGAGTTCGAATCCCGCATCAGTTTCTTGCAGGGAATGAGGAAGCGGGGACGGCCGCCTCACTGTGCCAGGTCAGGGCTTCGGGCAGGTCCCCTGCCACCACCTGTGCCACTCCCAGCCCAGTCCGGTGAGGCTGCTCCTCCTCGCTCCTGTTGAAGGGAGCTGGGCCTCCAGCGGCCTCCCCTGGAACCGGCCCGGGGCAGTGCAAGGCTCCACCCGGCTCCCAGGCGGAGTGGCCGCAGGTCCCTGGTGCAGGTGTCGCAGTGGTGATCTCACCTCGCCTTCCTCGCTGGCATCTCCTGTGCTTTGCCTGGTGGCCTCAGGCTCCTCTGTCTCACTGGGCCGGGCTGGGGTTTGGGTTTGGTGCGCTGGTTCTGGTTGGCTGGGCTGCGCGCTGGGTTGTCAGCTTCTCCTGCTGTCAGTCTGGCATCAGTGGGAGGCGAAAGGCAGGACCCAGCCGCCCAGGCACCGTCCAGTCTGGTGTCCTGTGCAGGGCTCTGGCCACATCCGGAGGAGGCCGCAGCAAACGCACCCACCCCTTCCCAGAGATGCGGCTCTCAAACGGAACTGCAGTAAGCAATTACAAGCATAAGGGGTCTCTTCCAACGCTGTTCTTATTTTTTTTTCATTCAGATAAGATTGATTTTCAAGCATTCTCAAACATAACTATGAGGGATTGAATTACTCTAAATATCCACGTTATCTTCCACTTCATTTTGAAAAAAAAATCAGCCTTATTTAATTAATTAGTCAAGCTTACATTATTCAACAGGAGACTATAAGCCTGGCGTGATTATTACTCATCTAGATGAAGCTGTTTATTTTTGACACATTGTATTCATTAACATTTTTGAAGGAAATGCATTAGTCCCCTTGAAAGATTATAATCTGAAAATGTAAAGTAAAACTTTGAGTAAGGTTTCAGAATTCAGAAATGGCACCAAGTTTCAGTTCACGAGAGGAGCACCGTGCACACTCAGGGCTGGGGTGCTGCTCGGGGTCCCAGCCTGGCACTATCAATGCACCGTGTACGGCGAAGTCGCCAGAAGAGTGGGTTTGGAATTTCCTGTCATCCATGATTAAGTGCGTAAGGTGAGAGCTGTGTTATTAGCCTGATTTAATCATTCCGCCATGTATACATGCATCAAAACATCACAATGCACCCCATAAATACAAAATTTTTAAAAATTTTATTATGTATACATAATATGTTATGTTTCACTATAACAAGCATTCACGGAAACCCCTAAGTTGTTCTCCCAACCTGAAAGGCAATTTAAAGTAATCCACCGCGTGGTCATCGGTCTCGGCGGCTAGAGAGAGGCGGCAGCTGCTGCACGGCCTGGCCGTCTACACGTCCTTATCAGCGCGAGCACAGAAGGGAGGTAAATTCCTCAGCAGGGAATACGGGGCATTCTTAGGGCCCCCACCCCAGGTGACTGTCAGCGCCCACTGGCTCACAGCCTGGCTGACCCCATCATGTCTAGACAGAGTGGCCAGTCCGGTCAAGTGTCGCTCGAGAAATCTGCACTGGAGCCTTTGGAGATGCAGCTTTCCCTTCCAGTTCAAGGGCAGGTGAAGGTCATACCCTGCTTGTCTGACCCCCCTCTGAAGCCTGCGGCCTTCTAATAATTTAAAACCAGTTCCTTTCTGTTTAGGTAGATAAACATTCTCATGACCCCTAAGCAGGGAGCAGGACTTTACTACGTGATCACTTCTGTATTTAAAAAATGTAAAATTACCATAACAAAACATGGGTTCCATTTCAAACCAAGCCTTCTAAACGTTCAACCTGATGCACTTGTGAATGAGTTCAGGAAAGAATTAATGGTCATGATGACTTACAAAAAGACAGGCTGTTATTCAGAATTAATGGTCATGACAGCTTAAAAAAAGAAAAAAGGTAAAAACTCTGTATAAGGGAAGGTATCGTCCACTGTGAACTCTGACCCGGATGTGCTTGGGGCAGCCATGGTGTCCAGCATGGTGGCTGCCTGCACCCTTCCTGCTGTCCCTCGCTGCCGCCAGGACTGATGCCTCTGCTCGTTCTTCTCCTCAGAGACCAGTGCCTGCCCTGTGTGCTCCCCAAAGGTTTTACTTTATTTTTCTGTCTAGTTTGGTTGGGTTTTATTTTGTTTGCTTTGGGTTTTGGGTGCAGCGGGTGGAGCCCAGGGACCCACGGGTGCTGAGCAAGAGCTCTGGACTGAGCTTCACCCCCAGCCACTTCATGAAGGTGTTTGAGGAATGAGTGGCGGGAGCAGGGCAGTGAAGTCCAAATCTAATATTTAACTTTCCTCCTGCTCCCTAAACCACGTTCGTTTCAAAGTCCAACAGACATTTGCTAAGGCTGACCATCAACAGGCAGTCAGCGCTTCCTGGCAAACTGAGGGAGGGTCTGCAGAGAAAAAGAACAACACAGAAAAGAGCCCAGCACCTGTCGTCCCTGCTGCAGGACTCTGAAGCAGGAGAGTCACTGGGGTCCAGTAGTTTGAGGCAACATAGTAAGACCTCATCTCAAAAGGAAAATCACAGGAACCTAAAATAATTACGAGCGTTCACTGAAGGAAACACAGGTGGCATTTATGTGGAAAACGAGAGAGACTGCAGGAATAAACAGGCTCCAGATCCTAAGCAGCCTCATTAATTTCAGAAGGACTATTTATTTATTTTTTATTTTAAAGAGAATAAAACCAAGCAAAATAAAACAGAATAAAGCCATTCAAAACAAAACAATGAACATGATATAGGACGTCAAAACCATAAAATAGGAAATCAATAATGGCTACCATAATGCTCCTTATTATCTTCAAAATAGCTGCCCATACCATCAGATATAATAAAATCAAACAAGATAGAATAAAACCCAACCAAACAGAACAATGAGAATGACACAGGGTTTCAAAACAAGATAATAGGGAATTAACAATGGCTACCACCTTCAGAAGGAGATTCCCCATAGATGCTACATTGCATACTGTTATCTTCTAAATAGATGATCAGATGACCAGCTTTAGGCCTGCAAAGTCAGGGAAACACTAAACACTACAAGCATTAAGTTGTTTGTTTGTTTGTTTTACTTCAATAGCTATCATCTTAGCTTGTATTTCTCCCAATCAGCCAGTTGCTTGGGGATTGGGAGACCTCGACTCTTTTGTCTATCAGCCTGCACGCGGACCAGCTCACAGGAAGGGGCTGGCTTCTGGTTCTCCTCCCTGTGATCTGCTACTGCTGCTGACTCCAGAAGGATCATTTCTACACCCTTAAATGATGAGGCCACTAGGGCCCCCAGACCAGATTTCCGTGGACACATGAGCTCGTTAGCATCGGGGAAGGGGCACACAGATAGGGAAATGATACGATGAAGGCCACAGTAAGCTTTCTGGCAAATCCTGACTAGGAAGAGTCAGACCTTTGTTGGAAGGAGAAATTAGGAGAAGCAGATAAACAGCATGGCTCCGCCAGAAGCCCTAGCCAAAGTCGGCTGTCTCTCCCCACCTGCAGAAGAGTACGAAGGACAGAAATGGTGAGCGAGCTGTGTAACAGAAAACCCACTTGAGACATGTCCTCACACCTGGACCCACACACACGCACACACACACAAACACACACACGCAGTAAGTACGTGTATTCTCTCGCTGCCCCTTCACTTAGTTGCTAACTCGACCTTGCATGCACGGTCCCTGCTAAACAGCCTTTGCGTTTCAGGGACGGGGGAGGCCTGGGACAGTGATCTGGCGGTGACAGTGCTGGGGAAGGGCCTTTCTGCCTCTTAGTAAAAGAGGCTGAAGACAAAGCCCTAGGGTTTTCCAGCACCAGACCCTACTCTCTCTCACAGGGTGTCTTTCTGTCCTCTCCTTTCCTCTCTTACAAATAAAGTGCCTCTGTTTTCCCTCTCAATTTGCATCTTTAATTCCTTACTGGGAGCAGTTTCCAGTTCCGTGGCTCCAGTGGCACCAGATGCAACATTAGAAGTTTCCAGAAGCCCAAATAAGGGTGAAGTTAGAGACCAAGAGAGCTATCAGAGCTTGCTGCAGTCTGGCAAAGAAATGAGACGTTCGGCAAAGACCACACGGTGGGAACCCAGATGCTGGGGTGCTGAGTAGACACTTGGGCTGAAGTGTGTGCTGGGAAAGCAGCGAGAGGAATTCAAACAACCCGGGTACTCTGATGTGGAAAACTGCATCTATGGCTGACTTTTTCACTTGTTCTGTTGTTTGGATATTGTCTTCTCATGACGAAGAACAGGCCTCTTCCTAGTTTTTCCTGTGGTCCATCCAAAGACCCAATTTTCTAAGAGAAAAACACTCACGTAAGTTGGAAACCCTCACATCCTGGTGTGAGGTGTGTGAGTGTATGAGTGTGTGTGTGCATGGGTGTGGGTGTGAGGGAGCTCAGAGCAGGCTTCCCCAAACTTTTGCTCCACATGCGTGTGTGAACGAAGACAGCGGAGAAGATAACCTGCTTCCAACACGCGGCTCTTCAGTTACCGATTATTCAGAATTAGTGGCCATGACAGCTTAAAGAAGAAAAGATTTCTTGAAAAAAGTGCATATAAAACATGTGTAAAATTCGATGCTCTGAAGCAGTTAGGAAATAGAAGCACTCCAGGGTCCTGGATTTCATGCTGCTGCGTGAGAAACCAGCTGGAGAGAAAGGGCCAGGCCCGAGCAGGGCCCAGAGGCCCCACGAGCAAGGCCAGGCCAGGCGCAGCTGGAAGACTGCGGGGACCCCGCAGCCAGAGTGTCTCATAAGAAGAGCGTGGGGCAGAACGCTTTGCCTCCCGTGTGAGGGGCCGGGACTGAGCGGAGCCCGGGTGGGGCCGAGGCGGGCGGAACGCCCCATCTCCTCTCTGCACCCGACCCCATCTTCCAGAGCTCTGGGCGGGTCTTTCCTCCACCATAGGCGCCTGCTGCCCACTGGGGCGGGGGCACCAGTCCGAAAGCCTCCTCAACTCGGTCCGGGAAGTTTCCATTTGTAATCCATGGAAAAGTTAGTGAAATTCCGGTGAGTTCATTCCAATCCACCGTTCCAGTGCGACCCATGGTGAGAAGAAAGGAACCAGGATGTATTCCCAGCTGTGGCGAGCCGAGGGCTCCAAGGCCAGCAAGGGTGAGGCTCACGGGAACAAAGGCCCTGACCCAGGGGCCAACCGGGTTTTATTAATTCTCCAGGGATGAGTGACAGAGAGAGTGGCGAGAAATATGTGACTGCTGTGAGCTGGGCCGGGTAGGAGGCCTGAGATCACCTCTGCGATATGCAGAGGGCAAGAAATGCGGAGAGAGCAAACTGCATAGTAACTGGGCTAACATCTAATAATTTGGGGTCGGTGCTTCAGTTCCGATGCAGAATCTTTTCTGCCCTGGGAAGTCACAGCCTCTTTCCGGAGGCTCGGTCCCAGCCGACAGTGCGGAGCACGGCTCTCCATCCGCCGACGCAACCACGGATTTGGGGAGTCACTGGGCGGGGTCACACTGACCTGTCGCCTTGCTTCAGAGATGACACATGGGCTCCTCAGCCAGCCCAATGTGCATCGCTTAAAGCCAGTGGGAGGGCAAAGAAGCAGCCTGGCCAGCTCTGTGCGCAGCAGTGCACGGAGACAGGGCCAGGTTTATCCACAAGGAGACGGCTGCCCTTCTCTCCGGGAGCGTCGTTAGGGTGGTCCCCCACACTAAGATTTGTCCTACTGACCCCAGCCCTACTCCCCCATCCTTCCGAGCCTCAGAGCCCCGGGCAGGAGGACCTAAAGTGATTTGCGTGTGTGTGAGGGGGGCCTTTCCCACATTCACTTCCGACCCCCGGAGCAAGGCCCGGAGTCTGCTCGGCGGCGTGACTGGAGGTCTGCAGCCACCTCTCAGAACACCTTGTGATGTCACCTCCCAGACAGGTGATCACCCGAGATGGTGAGGCAGGCGGCCCCCCTCACAGCAGGGGCGCCCGCCTCTCCCAAAGGAGCCAAAGCACCCTAAAGTAACGGTCAGCGCCTTGGCTAGGACCGTCTACACTGCCAACTATGCAACCCTCCAACCTGGCAAGCCTCCCTCCCTATCCTATAGACCCAGAGGCTTCTGTCAGCCCCAGGGCCTCCTTCCTGTCTGTCCCTCTGGGGGCCACGCTGATTAAAGTCCATCCCTGCCCTTCACCCCTTCCCGGTCAGGGCTGAGGGGCCGGCCTGGGCCTGCTGGGCCGCGAACTCAGGGCTCTTGCCCTAAAACGCTGGTGGCAGAATGCTTCGCAGCTGGCAGCACCTCGGGATGGGAGGACGACGGCAAGCACCAGCCACTAATAAACGCAGTGTGTTCTTGTATCAGCCATACACGTAAGAAGTATCACCTCGCTGACAATGTGACCGTTAGCGCCTCAGTCAGCAACGTCAGAGTGCTGGGGTACAGGCGAGCATCACTGCGCCACGGACCTGAACTCTCAGCGAGGGGAAACGACTCTCAAAGGTCGGGAATCGTCCTGCTCGGCAAGGGGCCTGCTTAACTGTGCACCTCAGTGTTTTTATGTTGAAAAACAATGTTTGCCAAATTTTACTCAAGTCTGAATACGCAATTATTCTTCCAGTAAAGAAAATAGAATCCAACAGTCCTTTTTATTCCATTTACATGCCAGAAAATACAACCAACAAATTTTTTTAAAAAAACTACTGTTTCTCTTCCTGATTTTGCTGACTGAGGCGCTAACAGTCGCATTGTCAGTAAGGTGATACTTCTTACATGTATGGCTGATACAAGAGCACACTGCATTTATTAAGTGGCTGCCGACCATCTGGTGCTTTCTTCTCTCTTATGCATTTTACAGATGTCTGCCGTGTGACTGTCCTCCTCACCGTGCACACACCTCTCCCCCCACTACTGCTTTCCGATTTCTTCCCTTCGGCACAGCCAGCTCTGTGACTGCAGTGAGACACCCGAGGCAGTCACTTACCTCGCAGTGAGAGACCAAGTCCACCCTCAGGGGAGCCCAAAGGCTTGGGTACTCCCGAGAGCTGGGGGTGGGGTGCGTGTGGGAGCAAGGTCACAGCTGAACGGGGGCAGCAAGGCTGGGGTCCTCCCAGGCCCCCTGCAGGCTCAGCACCTCACACGAGGCCCCTCTACTGAGCACACCCTGCAGCCAGGCCAGACAGAGCCCCCGTCACCATGGACCCCGGGGGATGAGCAAACCGCATGACCACAGCTGCCACTGCAGACGAGAACACTGCGGAGAAACCGGGCGCCGTGCTTTCGTCACGTGGCAAGCAGTCCCCCTGGGCCTGTGGGGTTCAGGTGGAGGCCTGCTCAGGTCTCCTTCCCAGTGCAGGAGGACGCAGCCCTTAACCCGGGGCCACAGGACCCAGGACCGGCCCTGCCATCTCCTGGGAACGCGTTCCATCTGCCCGAGTCAGTATTTTTTTGTCTGTTTGAGACAGGGTCCCTCTCTGCAGTTCGGGCTGGTCTTGAGCTCACTTTGCAGCCCAGGCTGGTCTCGAACTTGCAATGATCCTCCTGCCTCAGCCTCCCAAGTGCTGGGATTACAGGTGTGCACCACCACGCTCGGCTTTCACATCAGTCATTATTACAAGGAGGGTCTGACGCACGCTACTCCAGCTTCGCCAGAATCAGAACAGGACTCAAACCACCAGCCCATCAAGAGGGAGGCCCTCGGTGAGCCTCCTGCCATAACTGGGGCAGCATCAGGGTGATCCCTGGAATGCGCACGCGCACGGCGGCCAGACGGGAAGCCCTTCAGCCGCAGAAACGCCCATCCCACCGTGGCGCCCTGGCTCCCTGCAGCACGGTGAGGGCACACGGGGAGTGAGCCCCAGCCCCTGCAGCGAGCAGCACTACGTGGCAAATGTCACCTGCCCGGGCCTCAGCCAGGTTTGCAGACTTAATAGGGGAAATTTTCCAATCACACAAACAGTTAAAACCTCAGCCGATGCTGCTGGCTCCCACCTGACCACACTACAGTCATCAGCTACTCAGTTTTTGGTCAGATGGCTAAATTACTAAAAGTTCCCTCGATTTCATTCAACTACCTGCAGCAAAAACTGTTCTGAGGCATGGGATGCTGCAGACTAAATTTACTGCACTTTCCTCTCCTCTAAAAAATCGGCCATTGACTCTTCAGTGTATTCAGGTGTTTCGTTCTAGGGTTAGACATAAAAATTGCCAGTCTCACCCATGAAATACAGCTTTTTCTAGGATTTCTTACCCCTGCACGTAGCATTTTGATCATCTGTGCAACTTCCGCTGTTACACGGCCACGGCACTGCAAAACCCAACTGGGCAGTAAGCACCATTTCAAGTAAGGCAGGAGACTCACTGCACCTACTTTGTATTTGGTCAAAATGTGTAGCGAAGGCTAGGTGTGATGGCGCACGCCTGTAATCCCAGCTCTCCTGAGGCCGAGGCAGGAGGATCACCGCGAGTTCAAGACCAGCCTGGACTACACAGTGAGACCCTGTCTCAAAAAGACCAAAAATTGCAGGTTGGAAAAGTGTGACTCACAAATGACTGCCGTCCAGTTCCACTGCGTCTTTTTCTGCAGTGACAACTGGCAGGTTCACCCTCCCGTTTGCTCACGTCCACTGCAGTCTGCTGACTCGCTCCCAGCCCAGGCCTGCGGGTGCTGGGGGCTGGTGCTCGGTCCTCTGGTCGACTGCTGAACTCTCGCTGCTGCCTGGCCTGGCCCCTCCCTCCACGCACGCAGGCGGTACCTGAGGGAGCGCCGCGCGCAACGCGGGCTCTGAGCACAACCGCGAGAAACGTGCGCACTCAACCAGAAGACCGAGCAGCGCGAGCAACACCGGCAACACGACACACCTCCCTACAGAGGGGCAGACACAGCCTCACAGCAGGACAGTGACGCGCGGAGGGGACTGCCGGGAGGGCTCCAAGCGGTCAGGCACAAAAACGCACTGGTGTGATCAGGGAGGACGTCAGACGTTCGCCAGAACCGTCTACGGCGGTCCCGAAGCTCGGTGGCTGGGTGCGTGACTCGATGGTTAAGGCACCTGGCCCGCTTGCGCCCGGCCCCGCATTTCATCCCCAGCACCACAGAACACGAAGCAGTGAAGCTGACAGAGCCCTGTAATTCATACGACGCAGGTTAGACGTGGACCAGGGCGGCCCATGCCCAGTGGACACGCCCGTCTGAGCCCGGGGGACAGAGGGAGCGGAAAGCACAAATCACGTCTGGTCCAGCGTTGCCGTGGAGTTTTAGTAGAAGAGAAAAAACAAGGCAGTTATTGCCCCGAACACCAGGTTCTTGGCATGCTTTTCACAAAAGCTCGAGAAAATCATGCTCTCTGTTCTCCCCCGATTCTGGGGCTGAGCCCAGGCCTTGAGTGTACAGGTCAGGGGCCCTGGGTCCCCGCATGCACCCCCACAAGCAAACCCTGCACTGTCCTGGGACAGCACCTCTGCTCTGCGCAGACCTTCCAGGGACACCGTGACTCTGCACACCACGCAGCTGGCACTGTTCCCTGTGCGACCGCAACAGAGCCACCTCACAGGCGAGTGAGAGGCCGAGTGGGTCCCTCTGCTCCTGTGTGGCCAGACGCCTCTGCCTCACTTCACGAATAAAAAGCATGCGCGGCTCATTAAGAGTATCGGCCAGGCTTTCTGTTATATTTATTTATTTTCCAGCTTGTACAAACTGGATGTAGAAGCATAAACATAGTACATTTCTACCATCTTCAACAAAAATATAACCAATATGTACAATTATTGTATTAAAAATACAAAAGGGATACAGACTCCACCAATGTCTTTCTAAAAGACATACAGGTACAAGTAGTATCAAAAGTGTGAGGAAATCACCAGTTAATTGTACATTCTGCACTGGACATCACAGAGCGAACTGAGATTAGCAGTCCTATGTTCTACAATTACTTATGTTTAGATAACATTGTGCGACTTGCGTAGAGCTAGATTTCTTTCTAATATGCACATGAGGTCCATAGCCTATAATAAAACTGGCAATGCATGTTACATGTAAAATTACAAATGTATAATTGACAATGTAATATATAAGCAAGTACACAAATGCCATGATACAGAGAATTATTAAATAAAGCACTGACATTGTTTGATACAGTGAAAAAACACTGCAATTCGACTTTTAAAATTTGAAGCTATTTACGTTTATCTACTGATCAATATGATCAGCTGAATTCAATGGAAAAACCCAAGCCCAGCAGCTCCGCATGTCTGAGTACTACTCGGATTGGCAGCCTTCACTTCCCGGAGTCTGTGCAAAAACGACCCCGAGTGCAGAGGAGGGTCCCCTTCAGTCCTCGGGGCCACAGCAGCTGTGAGCAGGCGGCGCCACGGTCGCTTGCCCACCCGCAGGGCATCTCCAGCCCCAGCCGCGGCGGGCCTCGGTCCCCCTGACGCCGGCACAGCGAGGGGAGGCATCTGGAGGGCAGGATGCACAGCAGCGTTGGCTCCAACACCCACACGACGCTCACTGCAATGCTATCCAGTTACACGTTTCTTCCAAAAGACAACAAAACAAAAACTCTAAAGCGCTAAAGTAACAAAAATCAAAGAAATATAACTTAACTACGGGGTTGCCGCCTGTCTCAGGGGAACAGGACACACCCTGGATGCCGCCAGCGGGGGAGGCAGGGGCCCCTCGCCCCTGGGGCGCTTCTGGCGGGCAGAGGCCCAGGTGGCAACCTACGTAAGGTTTAAAAATAATACTGTGACCATTAAAGGGACGTAACATTTACTCTCCGAACACCATCTTTAAACTCATCTTTAAGAGGGGCACTGTAAACAAGGGTCCCGGCCCGCCTCCCACGGGCGGAAGGCCCCCAGTTTCCATGGCAAGCTCTTCTCGTTATCCCCATGGGACCAAGCGCTGGGACTGGGCTGGGATCCAAAAGGGGGCTGCTAAAAAGCCTTCCGGGCAGGCGGGGCGGGGTCGCGAAGATCCGGGAGTCTGGAATGACAGTGTGGCGCGGCGGGCGCGGCCAGTGGCGCTGGGGGACTGCTGCACTGTGCACTTCAAGCAAGGAAGTCTGAAAGTGCCGGGCCAGGTCTTCACAGTATTCACATGCAAAGGGGAGGAGGGGCGGCAGCAGCCCGGCCGGCTAAGGCAGGCAGGAGCAACGTCCTTCCGTCCGCTGCCGTCTGTCCATCCGCAGGGGCGCCCCGCCCCGCTCCAGGGCTCCTCCAGGCGGCTGGGCTCGCTCGGCCTCACACGGCAGACACCTGCTCATCTTCTGCGGGGCAGCAGGGGAGAAAATGGGGACGTTGGTGAGCGTGCAACAGAGCACACGCGAGCCCGCCGCGCGACACGGACACGTGAGGCCCGGCTCGCAGGGTCGCAGAGCGCGCTCACCTCCACAGGTGCAGGTTTAACACCACACGCGGCATCTTCAAATGAATACGTGGGCTACTAAGATATTTGTGTTTACAGACTGCGAAGTTACTCGTGTGCACAGTCATAGAAGAAAGTTGTAAAATAGCGTGTGCCGTGTTGTTAAGATGCAGCCGTGCACATTACAAAGGATACACAGAAGCGCCTGCCTGGCAAGCGTGAGGTCGTGAGTTCGATCCCCCATCCAAAAAACAACAACAAAAAAAAGGTACAGGGAAATGTCAGGAAAGGGTCATCTGTGAGTGCCAGATTACGAGTTCATTTTCACTTGTGACATTTGGCTTTTTCACATAATGACCGTGTAATGAAGAATGTTAACCTGAAAACTTAAAAAAGGGACTTGCTCCTCAGCCTCAGGATCCAAAGTCAACAGGTTAATTTACACAAAGGTGGCAGAAGAGCTAGAGAGAGGCAGGGTGTGCCGGGGCAGCCTGAAATCCCAACACTGGGAGGCCGAGGCAGGAGGATCCCGATCAGCACAGGCAACTTAGAACCCCTCTCAAAAATGAATGAACACAGACAGACTGGGGATGCAGCTCAGTGAGCAGGTCTGTGTTCAATCCAAGTTACTTTTAAAACAAAGTTACAGAAAGATGTGTGCATCTTAGTAAGTGTTCACTGCCAAAGGTCCCACTGCCTGAAAATCCCAATGTGACAATGTTTCTACAGGAAACTTAGCCATCTATTTTACACTCAAAATGTTTCTTTAAATTCTTGAAAACAGCACAGATTTTTCAGATTTTCCTACTTATCCTTAAGATAGAGTCACAAAGTGCCTTGATTTA
>RJWT010000992.1:0-14256 GCA_004365215.1 Cuniculus paca
CCCCATATATCAGTCAAGTGACTTTAACAAAAACATCCTGCTCAATAATTTCTCGATATTTTTCCTGAAAATTTGTATGATTTCACATGGGCAAACTACATTATCTCTCCTTCAGCCATAATGCCAGCATCCCACCTGTAAATTCTGAGTGATCTTCACAACAATCACGAGTATATATTCAATTCATATTTCTCTCTTCCCTGACTTTCCTTCCATTTGGAAAAACTGGTCCATCATTTAAAGCTTTGTAGCTATTGCAATCTGTTCAATCTGGCAAACATTGGAAACACTAAGAAGACTCATTAATTCATAAACAGCTTAATCACACTCAAGATTTTCTGATTCCTATGTTCAGAATGGAGCTGAAAAATTTTCATTTTTAAAGAATAAAACAGTTTTGATGCTCTTGACTTGGTTAGCATAGTTTAGAAATCACTGTTATAGAATATCATTCTTCATAATTTTCCTTTAAAAATTTCTGAATATTTGATAGCCTTTTATTTCTGCCTCTTTAAAATGATCCTCAAGAGACTTTATGTTTCTAGCTATTTTTCATTTCATTCACACTATATATGAACAAATAATTATTGTTGTGTTTCTCTCTAAAGCCACTTACCTTTTTTGACTTCTGTTTGCCAACTATGATATCAAATAAATGATGAATGGAGGAAAATTCTACTATCATAGGCTCATATTAAAGCATTTTTGATTTTAACTGTTTCATGTTTCATGTTTTACAATCATTCCATAAATTAATCATGATCTTTTCAGTTAATATTTAGTTGTTTATATTTTTTGCATTTATGAAGCATTCAATAAACATATTGTTCACTTTGGCAAACATATTAAATTATTTCAAAGGATGAATTACAAAGAAAGAAAAGATTTGATCAGGTGATATTAGCATTTTAAGAAATGCTGTAATTTGTAACATGTGCAAACATTATACCAATTTGTATTTCTATCCTTATTTCCATAAATATCTTTAAATAATAGGTATAATACATAGAATATTTAGGATGTATATTATAAAAATGTTTTTATTTTTAAGTGTCTGGTTATGGGTATTTGCTTCCTCACTAGTTTGTAAATTAGTTTTCTTTTTCTTTGTTATTTAAATCTTTGTAGGTAGTAAACACAATTTTTTACCACTTTATTTTAAAAACACTATTTCCTTTTAATGCTATTAAAATATTTTTCAGTCTTAATGCTTCTGTGTGTGTGTGTGTATGTGCATGCATTTGTATATGTACAACAGATAGATGATAAATTTGGGTGGTAGTTATTTCCTATTGCTCAAATTAAAATTTTTATGTGGGGAGACCTCAACATGAACAATATTCCATGCATCCTGTCCAACTACTTTGCTTCCTTTTTTTTTTAAGGCAAGTTGCAACCAATTAACAAGAAGTGACTGAGAAGAATGAATATTCCTTTCTAGATTTCCTTTTCTGAAATCTGTCTACCTGAATAAAACTATACCCTGAGTTGATCTTTTCGCCATTAGAAAAAATCAAGGGCAAGCTCTGCTACAACCGATGTTTTTCTATCTTTTCTTGACAAAGTAATTTAATTTTCTTTATTTCAGTATGACATATTTGTAGTCACAATTTTGCCTAAATCTTAAGTGAAATTTTTCACTAAGGAAGGAATTACCTTGATGCACATCCTTCGTTTTTTCTGTTCCATGGAATCTGACCCTCCAAATCTCTAAAATTTTAATGACTCAATTAAAATATGCATATTATTTCTTATGTAATTATTGCATTTTAGAAAGTAATTGTATTAAGTACATGTATATTTCTGTGCACAATATTATATTTATATTTACAAAATTATTTCATCAAGCATTATAAAAATAAATTAGCTGCTGAGCATACTGATACATGCTTGTAATCACAAAACTCAGGGGGCTGATGCAGAAAGATCACCCTGAGTTTGAGCCCATCCAGGGCTATGTAAATGAGTTCAAGGCCAGACTGAACTACATAGTGAGAATCTGCCTCAAAAAAAAGGAGATACTAAGAATTTTCAAATATGTACAGGAATTTGATCAATAGTGTTCAATTCTTTTGTTACTATAATTGCTATGATTTGAAAATGATTTTGGAAATAGTGATGTAGGATTACTCATAATGGGTCCTTAAAGTGTATCTTTTTCATAGTCCGAAGTGTATATAAGATTTGTCAACTAGTTGATTAAAGTTTGATTATATTTTTAACATCTCATGATAAAAGTATTACGATGTACAGAGATAGGGAAAAAAAAGAGTTTAATAGTTTTTAACACCAAAAGGATAATTACTAAATAGGAGAACAAATTTTTAACAGCCCATTATGATTTTCTATAGCTCTAGAATCACAAATCCTGTAACCTCAAGCTGATATTTTCTTTCCATGATTTATTAAGAGTCCACCTACAATGAAAGACAAAGAAAAAAATTAGTGTTTTTTAGCTGTCATATATATCATATATATATATATATAATTTAGTATTGTAAGAAGATATAAAGACAGATCAAATATGACTGAATATAAAGTCAACTTATCACATTAGGGTTTGATATGTTTATTAATATTGATACTATGTGAATATTAATGATGAGCAAAAATTATAATATGTATTTTCTACACAATTTGTGAGACCAGACACATTAAGATCAATTTGTCTCAAACCAAGAACATTAAGATCAAGAAATCTTGGCAGAAGTACTCAAAATCTGATAATGCATAAATATGCATATATATATATGCTAACATATATGTATACATATATTGTATCTATATAGATATGCACAAGTGAATATGTATGTATATGCATAAGTATATATGCTGGGAGATCCTAAGAATATCTGGCAAGTGTAAATTGGGTTTGGTACTAATGTGACAATGTTAATTAACTGAAAATAAGTGTAAATGAATATTGACTTATTTTAAGCAGAAAATCACATTAGATTAGAAGACACTAGAGATAGATAAGAAAAGACAGATGAGTGATTATGAAGAGTCATCCTAAAGAAATAAAGAAGGATAATTCCTTCATAGATAAACCACCAAAACACAAGTGCTGTAAAATAATACAAAATTTAACTAACCTCTAGAAGAGTGTAACTTTCTGAAGGTAAACTTTTAATTTAAAAAAATATTTCCTTTTATTCACAATTCTCTACTTGCCTAGATCTTGATTCTTGTTCATGTAAGAAAACACTGCCAAGCAGCTGTTCTTTAATTTGAAGTTCATGGCTCTAGGGTTCAATATATGCGCTCTAAGATGTAACTATTAAATGTACTTGCACCTGTGAAAGCTAGAAAATTTCAGCCAAACTTGCCAAGTTTATATGTGAAAATGCCAGCATTTATATAGTTCGAAGTATATCAGAGTGTGCTTTATAGCTAATACATAAGAGCAACCTATTTAAGAGTTTTATCTTTTCAACAACTTTTATAGAAAAAGAATTTCCATGCATTCTCTGTAAAAATAAAGTAAACTTTCTGCAAGAATAACACATGTATGTATAAAATTTTAAAGTGCTTAATAGTTCTCAATGGACACTTCTAAAAGTAAATATTGTAGCATGAATAATTAAGTTTTTAAATCTCAGGAGACTAATACAGAGAATTTACTACGAATGATAGGTTTTCTTAAAATCAGTATTTATTCCTATTACCAAAAGTCTTAAATCTATTTTTCCTGCTATAATAAAATACGTGAAACTTAAATATATATTTTTTAAAAACTCAGAAATTTATGTTTTCGTTATTCTGAAGCTGGAAGGTTTCAGGCCAAGGAGCTTCTAGCCAGGAGGTGCTGTTTCTGTTTTAAAAGGTGTCCTTGTTGCATACTTCATGGGTGCATCAGGAAGTGTCTTACTAGAAAAACAGATATAACACAAGATATACAAATGTGTAATAAATTATAAGACTGGGTTGCGAAGATCAGCCAGTGTCAGATGGGGAAGAGTACAGAGAGAATCCGTACGCTGGAGACTGAAGGTTTTAGTCCAAGGTCTGGAGTTCACTGCAGTGTCCCGTGCAAGTCCTTATTAGGACGCTGATGGGTCTGGTACAGGAGATTGACTAGTCTGTGCTGGAAGACTGACAGATCTGAGGTGGAAGTTAAAGAGTCTGCACTAGAAACCAGAAAATGATTTCCAAGGTGATGGCAAAGACTGGAGCTCCTTAGAAGAACAGAAGCTGATCCTTCCTTCCTCATTTCTCCTTTATACCCTCCTGAGAAGACCTGCCTTAGGGTGGGTTCTCTGCACCCTAGGGTGTAGAATTGCTGAGGCATTTACTTAAGCTTCTAAACTTCTCAAGTTGACACCATCCATTAACAATTACAATGGGGGAGATGTACTGTGTTCTCACAAGGAATAAGGGGTAGGACAAAGAAAATGGGCAATCTTTATCAAATCAAATCCTTTTATAAATTTACCTAGTCTTATTAATGAGAGAAGAGCTTTCCTGGCTCAATCACCTACTACAAGCTCCACTCATAGTACCTTATCATTGGTGGCCAATTTCAACATGAATTTTGGAAGGGACAACATCACTCAAACCACAGAATTCTGCCTCTGCCCTTTCCTGAAATTCATGTACTGCTCACACATAAAACACATATGTTTCAACCCAGTAGCCCCAGGTCTTAAATTTTTAACCTTATATTTAAGTCCAAAGTGGCTCCTAAATATTATATAAATGGCATACAGGGGAGACTCCAGGCATACTTCATCCAGAGGCAAATTCCCTTCCAGCTGTGAGTCTGTAAAATAAAAGAACTTGTGTGCTTCCAAAACAGCAGTGGCACAGGCATAGGATAGCCTTTCCAGTTCCAAAAGGAAGAAACCAGCAATGACAAAGGAGTAACCAGTCATGAATCAAGCCTCAAAAGAAAACTTGTGCATTAATTTGATCATTGAATTATTATTTTAAAAGAAAAGTGTGATGTGAAAATAGATGTCTCTGCACTTCTCGGTAGTTCTTGTACTCATGGGAAAAGTAATGCTGCTCTGTCCTAGCCCCTGATGCCATATGCTGTAAGCCTCACTTCACTTTCCTAATCCTGGCATGCTGAATTCAGCTAGTCTTAGTACTTGGTAGGGTCCTGTATAAGAGTGGGGCAAGCTATGACAGCCATCTTTGTTGAATGGCAGAGACACTCAAATTTTCAGGACTGCATTTTGACAGCAAGCTTCTGGCCCAGCAAACACTCAGAAGTGTGTCTTAGCATGCATGTTCAAAACTTCTAGGGGTCCTTGGATTAGAGGAATAAAATCTCAGGAAGGAAAGAAGCATATGATTAAGGAATTAAACATTAATTAGTAAATAAGCACCTTGATAAATTGAGAGACGGGGCTAGGAAGAAATAAAAACCTTGAAATATTAATATATTCAATAGAGTCTGAACTCCTCATACTTGATTCTTCATAATATTGGTTGGTAGAAAAGAGTTTTGAGAGGCACTAAAGTGTATTCCATCTGCTTTTATTTAAGTCAAGAGTCCTAGGAAATGCTTTATGTACCTCTTGTTACACATAATTGTTTTATTACTAGAGACTCTCCATTTTTATTATACTGGTAGTATTGTATTTCCATACAGACATACACATTTATTGTTTCTATATTTGATATTGTGCACCTTCTTTTCTTTAATATTTGATATAGGATTACCTTCACAACTGCCTATAAACGTCAAATTCTCTTGACACTTATCAATTTTTCAGATTTTATTCTTTGCAAATTCTTGTTTTTCCTTGAGGAATTACTTTATGGTAGGATAATTTCATCTTAGTAAACTGGTAACTTTTTAACAGTGAACTAACTGGAGAAAACACAGGTACTGATGTGTCTTTCAATGTGATAACACATAAGAGACATAAATATACACAGCTACATTTAAATCAATGTACAAGGGGGATTGCTTAGTAACACATTTCACAAGAAGTATAATGGTTACACAAATCTTTGAAGACAAAGAAAATGTTACTACAATTATGAAAATGGTTTACACTTTAAAAGGCAATTATCAAATTTATAATTAATATATTAATGTGATACTTAAAAGGCAATATTATCAAATTTATAATCAATATATTAATGTGATACTTAGCGAAGCATCTTATGATTTGTAGAAAAAACTTATTTGCAATTTGTATGTAAATGAAATATACAAATTAATATAATTATGCGATCATTTATGGAAGGTCAATTTAGAGCTGGACATGGTAAATAAAAAGTAAAAGCTGAGAAAATTTGTTCTGTCTAGCATGTTTATTTGACTTATAAAATATTGTTTAACTTAAACACTGTAAATTATATTAAAACATTGTTTATGTTTATAATTTAAAAATGGAAATTATAATTCATACTATAGATGAGCTTTATTCGTAAAAAATGTAACCATAGAATAATCAAAACATTTATATAAAACTATATTACATCGTTAATCTTAATTGATTTTCCAGTAATTGATATAGCGGGAAAAAACAAAAACTGAAAAACACTCTGCAAAACTGTCTTTAATTATAACATTACCATGAAAACACATATGCACACACAGATATATATATATATATATATATATATATATATATTATATCCATATGTATTTAGTGCTTTGAAATCAAACACAGAGCTTGTCCTTGTTACTTCTCTGTTTCTGGTACAAAACACCCGACACCCAAAGTGAAGCAAGGAAAGGTTTATTTAGCTCACAGTTTCAGGAGATTTCAGTCCATAATCTGCTGGCTCCAAGGTAGGGTAGCATGGCACTGGGGCAACACTTCAAGGTAGCAGCCAGAGAAAAAGAGAAGAAAAACAAGCCTCTTCACCTTTATATTGTACACAGGCCACCACCCTCTCCAGGGTGGGTGTAACACTCACAAAATCTCCTTGCCCTCCTTTGCACAGGATGAGGACATTTACAAAGTAAGAACCCTGGCTCCCTGTTGAATCTCTCAGTTAACTTCTAAACTGCTCAAGTTGACACAATGTATCAACCATAACAGAGCTTTAACAATGCTAGCCAAGCAATCTACCACTGAACTAAAATGTCAGACTTCAAAAATACTCTTTGTAGAGTACTGTGCAAAAACGAGCAACAGATAAAAGCACCTTGGTGATATAGGCTAGTATTCACTTTGGGTATTTATACAGATTCAAAAATCTTTTCTTTCAAAAAACTCCTTTAAGTGCTATACACACTGTAGTGGACTATGGCATGATGCTCAAATACTCGTGTTTATTTAATACATAAACTTCTAGAATAGATTCCTTCCCTTATATTTGTATTTATCATTTTTAGTAAAGCAGAACCTGCAGGATCACTGAAATGATAGTAAGTAATAATATTCTTAAAACATTGTAGAGTGCTTTACTAGAGAGTTATATGTTATTTCTCTTTAGTATACTACTTTCAAGAAGGTGTGGCAATGAAGAGTGGTTAAGTGTTAATTTTCCTAGTGTATTTTGTATTAATAACAATGATGCTATAATCAAATGTGTTCAATATTTTGAAGGATAGATACATCAGGTAACAGTGAAAATAGAAAATACTTGCACAAGATGGGGATTATTTCAATAATATGAAAAATATTTCTGGATATAATTATTAAAATAGCTTAATTATATTTAATGTACCATATTATTCTGGTAGGGTAATTTCTTCTTAGCAAAAATTAAACAAAATCTTTAAGGATATGATTTCCTAGATTGAATTTTGAGACTGAATATTCAAATCACTATCTCCTTTGGCTGTCCTTTTGAAAGGACTGTTCATTGTCATATCATATTCATGAAGCAATCTGATTTAATATGGAAAAAGGAAACGTAAGTTCTCAAAGGAACAAGAAACCAGATTGTTGACATTATTTGTATATTAAACACGAAATATTTTTCTAGTAAACAGAACAATTCTCCTTGTCTTTCAATAATTAATTAAAGTGAGATTTATACTTATGTTAGTTGTACTACATACACATATGCTCCAATTAACAAAAACCATTAAAAACTATTAAATTAACAGATCTTCTTATATTTTAAAAGACAATCTGAAGAACCCATCAATTTTCAATCTCCCTGGGTATCAGTGCTTCACTGAGGATATGAATATTTTAAGATATTTATATAAATATAATTTCTAAAACCATCCACATGAATTCCTAAATCAATCTATTCATTCTTATTTGGTGTTATGAAGGTTTTAAATTTTCTGAGTTCTATAATTTATTAAATACATATGCTTAGGGAAAAGACAATTTGACAAAACCTTTGTACACTTTGAGTTTAGTAGTAAGTTCTTGCCTAATTCTTTAAAATATTTAAAGAAATTATTAGACAGAAATGAACATTGACAGCATAATTCATAACAGCTATATCCTGAAAGTGGTCTCTATATCCATCAACACAAGCATAAATAAGAATATGTATTCACACACAGTGGAGTACTACTGTGTTATACAGATAAATAAATGAGTAATTCTAAGTAAGTGGATGGATGCTGAGATCAAAATTTTAAGTGAAATAGTTCTGATACACAGCTTAAATAGTACATGGTTTTTCTTACATAAGAAGTCCAAAGTATAAATAAAGAGCAAAATAAAAGAGATAGTAAGAGGTAAAAATATGTATTTTTCCTAAAGAAAAGAGCATCAAGAGATAGAGGAAAGAGGGAGAGGAAGGAAATGGGGTAAGAAAAGGTATTAGAATGAATGGTATGAACACACCCCCTTCACACATGGACTCTAATCATGATGTGCTACCAACATGTACTAATAAAGAAAATGATCTGAAAAGAAGTCATGGAAACATTTTTGGGAGAAATCAAAGTAAGTAACTTCTGTATGACTAGAATTTTTACATGTAACAAAAAAGTTCCATATAAACGAGAAGATGCAAATAAAAATGAGCAGGAGAAATACAATAAGGACAAAACATCATCCCGTGTCTTAATCAAAGGATTATGTTTTTTATCTAATTATAAAATTTACCGTTTTGTTTTCATTGCTCTTTCACAATATATGCAAATTTCTATGATTTTCCACGGGTAGTTGTAAGGAAAAAAATATATTGTTACATGAATAAAAATTTTCAATATATATTTAAAACATCCAAATTTAATAGTCATAGAATAATTATGATGACCATTTTAACTATCTAATTTATCTAGCATTTAAGGACATATAAAATCTTTTTATATGTACAGGAATAAATGTAATAAATGTAAATAAATAAAAGGATATATATATCTTGTGTACGTTTTTTAAAAACTCCTATGCATTATGTTTTTGCAGAGACATCTGTAACTTATAAGTGTCTCTGTATTGTATTCATTGGACATCATATTACTTGTCATAAACTAACAAATTTTATAAAACGTTTGAAAGCCTGATTAAATGACATATTTGGAAATAACAAGAAAAAGCAAATATATCAGACATTTGACTAGATTTATAAAACAATATTCCAGCAACTCTTGTCAAAATAGTGTTGATAATTGGGAAAAATAAAGTTAAATTTACAATTTATCTTCAATAAGTAGTAGGAAGCTTTATAAATCATGCAAGTTATTCCTCCTGATACTCAGAATTTTTAAATGAAAAATAATTACAATCATGGTAACAATTTCTTAGAACTTTTGTAATAATTGATTTAATATATAGAGGTGATTAAATAGACTGACATTTTTAAGTGGTATATACATATATGGAAATGTTGTCATTATTGTATTTATCATTATTATATTGTTACCGAACAAAAAACACATTAACTTAATTGAAATTTGAAATATTTTATAATTTCAAATATTTTATATTTTGAATAATTTCAAATATTTTACTTTTTATTTACTTTATTATTATTTTACTTTTTATTTTCTGTGTACTTTTTTATAATTTTTTCTGAATTCATAAATCTAAAAGAATAAAACGACCTTTTTATTTTTGTGAAGCCATCAAAGGATCCCCTGATTGAATACTAGTAGAAAGATGCAGGTAGAAGATATGTGTGGCTCTTTCAGAGCACAGCAACAGTTTTACGTGGCACTATTTCCCCATTTTTCAGTGATTATGTGGCTGTGTATCCCAAGATAAGAGAGATCTACATGCTGAGATAATTGTCATTACTGTAGAAATGATTTGAAAGGGGCCACAATAGATATTATTCTAAGTTACAGGACTGTGAAGGAGAAAAATATTTCGTTCTGACACATTACTAATATTTTAGTACATTTACCAGAAAAAATGGCTGATAATTATGCTGAACAAGACAGAGCCATATTAACCAAAATGATGGAGACCAACATTGGTTAGTACTCCCAAATATACTTAAAGATCCATTTAATACATTATTCTCAGTGAAACATAAATTCACCTATACTGGAAGATTTAAATGCAAATTGTTTTCTAGGAAAAGAAATCTAATTAAAATTTCTCCTTTTTTTGCATACATTATATCCAGAGAACAAAATAGAAACTGAAAATTGAATATCTTTAAAGTGAAACAAGAAATCAAGGACACATACAAAATAAATCAGCATATTTACGTGAGTTGATTTCTTTTGTTTTTGTATTGCCTTAGCCTTACCTTAACAAATAATATATATCTGCTTCTTTTTTCATGGAAACACTCTATAAAAACAACTGTTCTTTTCACACACATTTCACTATGATACATAATGTGTATGAATGAAGAATTTTGTAAAAAAGTACGATTATTTTTCAACAGATGATATTACCCTTCTATTGGAGAACCTAGAGGATGTCTCATATATTAAAAACAGAAAACCCACTACATTGCCAGGGGTTAGTGAAGAAATTGAAAATGCGTGTGTAGCGATCTCAATGATCCATGCCCCTCAGAGAGCATTTCGCTGTACTAATAAATGTCTGCAACCCAAAGGCCACCACTTTGAGCACCTCTTATAATTTTAGAGGCCAACAGTGTTGTATTCAGGATTTACATGGAAAAGATTTAATACAGGAGAAATAATTTAGAGGATTAATTTATAATATTCACCAAAAGAATCAAATACAAAAGCTTGCAGAAGATTTGTTCACACACTAGACCCAAAGAATTCAGCTGATGGCCTGGATCCCATGGCAATATCCTTCACAAATCCAACTAGAGTCCTAGAGCCCGTGACAGTGACGCATGCAAATCCCTATCAAGGAGCTGCACTGGGAAGGTGGTAGACGCTAGAAAGCCTGCACCAGCCAGATGAAGGATCTGTGCCAGCAGGTTGAAGGATCTGCACTGGAACCAGGAAACGATGCTCAAGGTAAGGACCAGAGCTCCCCAAAAGTGAATCACAGCCACCATCAGTCACAGTGAGGGCCTGAGCTCCTCAGAAGATGAGAACAGCTAAGTTCATACTGGGAAAACCAGTATGAAAACTTCTCCAGGAGAATCAACAGCACACCATGTCAACAGCACACCATGTTCCCCTCAATTTTCTTTTTATGCTGTTGGCAATAATCTTCAGGTGGACCTTCCACACCCAGGACCATGCTGACTCAGTTTAGCTGAGTGTTAAAAGTTGACCATTAGTTAATCCACTACGAAAGGTAACTTGGATTAGCTCATCACATCTCAACTTCAGTATTAAAATATTTATAGTTTTTCTTTCCCAAAGTGTGTGTACTCTCTTTGGCAAACTCTGTATATGTAATTTTTCTACAGTACTAAGTTTTGAACAAAGGAATTTGCTTTGACATGATGCATATATTAGGGAACATTTTATGCACAGGGCCCATTTCCCATTTGTTTGCATGTGATTTCAGCTTCCAACAGCAGTATGTAACAGATAAAATTACACCCAGTAGAACTGAGCCTTCTTGAATCTTCTAGAAATATACAAATGCATGGACACAGAGGTGAACACAACACACACACACACACATGCATGCACACACACCACTTTATACTTGTACTATTAATTTCTTTTCTTTTTTTTTTGAGAAAAGTTTTCACTTTACATTTCAACCTGATCTTAAATTCACTTTGCAGCCCAGGTTGGTCTTCAATTTACATTGATCCTCCTGCCTCGGCCTCCTGAGTTGTAGGATTATAGGAGTGTACTAGTCTGCCTGGCTTAACTTTCCTTTTTGAATTTAAACAACTTTTCTTTCATATCTTCATTCTAATAAGCTACAACCCTTCTGACAACCTTGAACAGACTTCATATTGTTTATAAAATGAAGTGACATATTTACTGTCATATTTATGCATTTTTTTTCTATTGAATTTATACATCTCAGCTTATTTTTCTGCTGTAATCGAATCTCTGACACTGGACAATTTATAATGAGTAGAAAGACATTGCCTTACAGTTGTACAGAGTGTGTCCAAGATCAAGATGCCAGCATCTGTTGATGGCCTACTTTTCTAGTCTGAACAATAAGAACATACACAAAACTCACATTTGTGATTCTTTCATATGCAGATTTAATCTATTCATAAGCTGAGAGAAACACTTTACATTATGCCAAACATTGCACCCTTAATTTTGGGTGACACATTTAAAATACAGCATTTTTATCTCCAGCCCCCAAAATTCATGTTCTCACATACAAAATGCATCCATGCCACCACAACAGATCCAAAAGTCTGAACTCATTCCACCATCAGCTTTAAAATTAAATCCATTCCATCATCAAATGGGTGAAACTTAAGCTATGTTTCACCTTGATGTAAATTGTGCTCTTGCCATAAGCCTGTCAGATCAAAACAAATTACTGCTGATGCTTCCAATAGAAAGCAGTTGAACAGTCATAGCGTGGACAATTCTATTTCAAAAAGGAGAAGTAAGCAAAGAAAAAAGAGTAACAAGTTGCAAGCAAACCCATAACCTAACAGAACAAGTTATGCTTAAACGTAGGGTTGGAGAATAACTATGTCCCATGTGTTAGGCACACGGATAAGGACGTCAGTTTTGGAGTCCAAGGGTAGAATGCTGTGGTTTAAATAAGACATCCAGAATTCAAGTGACAGAGTTGTCCACCCAACATCACATCACTCCTGACTCTGGATTTTGGGACTCAGCCTACTCAACAGTATCATAGGCTGCAGTCTCAAGCCTGCAGGTTCTCCAGGCTGGTGTTACATAGTAGCTGCTACAATTCTGGGATCTCTGGAATGACCACATCTGGGCAGTTCCACAAGGCATTACCTTCATGGAGACTCTGTAGTACTTCTGCTATGCTTCCATAGTCCACTATCCTTCCCACATACAGAACTAACACCGTATGGATCGTGCCAGAAGTTAATTTTTGGAATTGTTTAAGTAGCAGGTAGATACGTATCAGGAAATGATTAAAATATGGCTGTGATGGCTGAGGAGTGTAGCATCAGGCTGCAAGGAGCAAAGACCAGAGGTGACCCTGGACCATGAAGTTGGAGGTCTCATGTGCACCCTGGGTGTCTTCCAAAAAATCTTTCTGCCCTCACAGCCCTAGTATTTGGTCCTGCATTAGGACTGGCTGCTGACAAGAACTCTAAATGGCTTCATCTTCGTTCTGTCATTTTCTTGAGGAATAGCACCTAGTTCCCTTTTAGCCATACTAATCTCAGCAGATCGTCACTTGGCTGTGCACTTAATTTGTTTTGCAAATCATGTACTTCCATTATATACATGATTAGAGTGGACATTATAAAATATTTGTATTCTGTTTCTCCTTTGATTACTAATTGTACCTGTAAATATCATTCTCATCTTATATCCTACTGTATATACTTAAAAAAACCTATACATCTTTCCAATGTATTGCACCTTAGAGATCTCCTTTGCCAGAAGTTTGTCATTCACTGAAAATGACAAATTAAAATGATAAACTAGAAAGCAACAGTACTATCAATTTTTGAATTATTCTGTAGAGTTCTAGGCATCTAATTCATTGGTAGAGATTTACCAAGCTTGTGCAATGCTTAGTTTAATCCCCAGTATGACACTAAATGAATGAATAAAGAAACAAAAAATAATCACTGTGAAAAATCATGTTTTCCCATAATGTAAAATATTCAGTGAATATGAAATACAATGAAAGCCATAAAAAACATGAAGTGTGGGAATATGCCCAAATGAAATCATCTTACCACAGTGATATATGTGCACCTATGTTTATAGCAGCACAATTTGTAATAGCCAAATCTTGGAAACAACCCAAATGCCCATCAACTGAGGAATGGTTAAAGAAGATGTGGTACTTTTATACAATGAAGTATTATTCAGCTATAAAAAAATGATCACAGGGAGGCTTTTAC
>RJWT010000992.1:14356-54026 GCA_004365215.1 Cuniculus paca
ACACATGTGTAAACACCACATTGCCTCCCTAGTGTAAGAAACTGAAAGACTCAATAAGATACAAAATTCCTGATAAATATGGAGAAATGGTTCTGAAATCCAATGGTGCTTTTATTCTTTGATTTGATTGGTTTAAGTCCCTTTCCTACTATTTGAAAGCAATAAGCGAGAAGATAGGAACAGCTCTTTTGAAAAATGAAACACTATAGTAGCCATTACTCATTTCTTGTTATCCGACTTGAAGACCTGTAAATCTATTCTCTTTTATCTGGTTTTATACTACTTTGTTTTGTTTGAGTTTATTGTCTGTAAATGTAAGAACAACCATTTTGAAGAAAGCAAGAGACATTAGGGTAACCATTGTTAATCTCCTGTTGTTATGTTTGGAAAACCTATATAGCTTGCAGTGTTCTGCTTTGAAATGCTATATTATGTTTGACTCTATTCTGTTTTCTTTCGTTTTTTTTTTCATTCTGTTTTGTTTTGTTTTGTCTTGTCCTATTTTCTTTAAAATAAAAAAAATTTTAAAAAAACATGAAGTGTGGGATGCATTTTGTCTTTCTTCACATAACCATAATCAATTGAGGCTCACTTGAAAGACTTGTCTAAAATCCTTATAAAATTAATATTTCATATTGCAATATTCTTCTCGTCTTAAAAACATGCATCGTACTCTTAGATAATGAAATATAACTCTGTTGTCTCTTCACTCTGCTGGTTGTTCCTTTTGCTGTGCATAGGTTTTATAATTTGATATGATCCTATTAGTGCATTCCTTGAAATATTTTTTGTATCCTTGGAGTTCTGCTAAGAAGACTTTGCCTACAACTAGATCCTCAAGTGTTTCACTGGTTTTACCTTCTAGGAGATTAAGTGCTTTTATTTTAACATTTTGATGTACAGAATGGAAAAAAACTTCTGCCAACTTTTTCTCCAACAGGACTAATTTCTATAACATATGCAGAACTCAAAAATTTAGATTTCAAATAGGAGACCCAATCAAAAAATGGACAAGTGAAATGAGTGGACACTTTTCCAGAGGAATAAATACAAATGACCAATAAATACATGAACAAAATATTCACTGTCACTGACCATTGCAGAAATCCAAATTAAAACAAAACTGACATTCCATATTACTCCAGAAAGAATGACTGTCATCAAGAAATCAAGTAATAACACATGACAGCAAGGCTGCTAAGGAGAAAAACCCTTCTGCATTGTTCATGGTAATGTAAAGTAGTACAACCCATGTGGAAATCAGTATAGAGATTTCTCAAAAACTCAAAATAAAACTTCCATTTTATCTAGCTGTTCTCCTTCTATGTATTCTCCTAAAAGATTTGAGATCATATTATGATTCACGCACGCATTTCCATATTTTTAGTAACACAATTCATAATAGCTAAATCTTGGAAGTGGCCTATGTGTCTATCAACAGGTGAATGGAAAATGAAAAGGCAGCATTTATACAGAATATAGTACTACTTTGCCTTAAAAGAAGGATAAACTTGAATCATTTGTAAAAATGGATGAAACTTAAAGCTATACTAGTAATGGAATACATCAGATGCAGAAGCTTAAATATCACATGGTTTGTCTCACATGAGAAACCCAAAATATAAATAAAGCAAAGTACAAGGTAACAGGAAATAGAAAGTTGGATCCTTTTCAAATAGGAAGGAAATCAATAGATACGGGCTGAGTAGAAGGAAAGGGATTGAAAAGATAATTTAGATGTTATACACATTTGGCAACACCACATAAAGCAAATAATCACGTGCTACAAACACGCACTAATAAAAAATTAAAACTACAAAGAGAAACCAAATTTTTCTTCTAGGTCTGAATGAAGGAATCAAAAGCCATGTAACTGAGATATATTCAGAAATGATTTTTGCTGGTTTACATTAATGAAGATTCCAATCACAAATTTTAGATGTCAGGGCTGGGGATTTAGCTCAGTGGCATAAGTGCCTGCATGGCAAGCGTGAGGTCATGAGTTCGATCCCGGTATCAAGAAAAAAAAAAAAAGGTGCTCACAAATTTTAGGTGTCAAAAATATTCAAAATCAAGGTATTTGCTATATCATTTGTAACATTTTAATGTAAAAAATGAAAAACCATGTGATTCATGGTCACAGTTGTCATGTTGGCTTCCAACTGGTCATATAATGAGTGCATATACCATTACCTCATCTCTTTAGCTGTTGGAAGCCACTGAAGCTGGAAATTGAACACACATGCAGGGTTGTGGCATGGCCAGGGCGTGGCTCATCTGAGAACAAAGAAATTCAAAGGACAAGATAAAACCACAGCTGAGGACACCTGGCTCCAACCCCAGTTAACTAAATAAAGACTGTAGCTGCAGGCATCTCACTCCTGTAGTGAGATGTCACCTGGAGACTTTCTTCTAAAATGCTTCTCCTAAATTAACATAATTCGTTACTTGGAAAAGTCCTTGAACCACTCCCAAGGTCCTCCTCAGATCCTGCCCTTTCCTCAATATCCCATCTCCTTTATTTGATGACCTAATAAATATGGGCCGCCCAGAGATATTCCTTGTCTCAGCCCCCAGAGTCTGGAACTTTGTTAGAGGGTTTTGACCCTCCTGGAGCTCTAAAATCATACCACATGTCTCATTTATTTAAGCCTTTGCTGCACACTCATTTGAGAGATTGGGGATCTTGGCCAGGTCCCCGATACTTAGCTAGCTCTGGAAAGTATCATCACCATTCTATTTCCCCCCATACCTCTGTACTCATCATAAAGGAAAATATTTTTCAAAAATCTATGTCATTTGTCCCATTTTATTTTTGAAATGTACTGTCCAACCAAAGATAAATATGAATATGTAGTATTTCAGACTTTATACTAACAGACTCTACAATTTGTTCATAAGAATGAAAGAATTGAAGCAAAGATGTCTCTTTGGCAACAAACATGGCATTTTCCCATCATTATTTATCTTCAAGCATGTAAACAAGAATTAATAATCAGGTTGTGTTTTTAACTTAATAATTACAAATAATGTAAGAGTATTTAATGTGTTATTTAAAATTAATATGTGAAATCATAGTTTTATAATGATTACCACTTCCATGTTTATGTTTCAATAATTCATTATGACTGGAATTTATTAGATTTAGTCAATAAAATCAGCATTAGTTCAAGATAAAGAATGAAAAAATTTCCCCCAGTTCATTATCTATACATTTATATCTTATACCCGAACCACTAAATACAATGTATTTAAAAATATTAATTAATTGCTTATAGATGTTTCTAAAGTCTAAATCTTCACAAAATATGTGTTTTTAAATTGTACCTAAGGGTGTGAAAATTCTGAACTTTATTTGAGTATTGCATATTTTTTGTTCATAATGATTTTTCAAGTAGTGTGTTTTGGTAAAGAAAAATGTTCTTTTTAAACTATGATCTACAATTGAAACTCTTGATCAAAATTTGCTTGTGCCATTCGAATTCCAACAATAATAAACTGAACTAACCTTTTGCTGTATGAAGTGTAGTATATAGTTGTAGCACTTTGCAGAAGTCAAATAATTTCACTGAGACTTTTGATACTGTTAGGTATGGTGCTGCATCCCTGTAATCCCAGCACTACAGAGACTGAATCAGGAGAATCAATGTGAATTCAAGGTTACTCTATGCTATGTACTGAGTTCAAGTCCAGTCTAAACTACACACTGAGACCCTGTATCCAAAAAAAGACTTTTGATACTGTTATCTACTGAATTCGTATGCAAAAAAATTTATCCACTGACATATAAATCATTTGGACAAAAAGTTAATGAGATGAATTGTAGGAGACAACCTGGACTACTCCCCTTGAGTGCAAAGCAATTGCTTTCACATTAGTTAAACTGAACCCTGTCTCCATGTACTGACAGGTACAGAGCTGGTTAAGCTATTTCCTTCTCCCTTCAATTGGCTCTAAGCAATGCCAATAAGGCTAGCTAAAGTACTGATACGTAATCTTTGAAGCCAGTTCACAGCTTCCTGTTTCCTGGAACCCTGTTCCCTATAAAACTGGTTGAACACAGCGGGATGGCAGAACCAAATAGCTCCAGGAATGTCAACTGGGTACAAGCCTGAAAATGAGAGGCTATGACTTCCTAGGGCATAAAAGTTACATACCAGAAACTGAAGCAACAGCTTCCTAAATTCATTCATATGCTCTCCCACTCAAGTCATGCAGACTGGTCTCTCTGCACATCTTTCTCCCCGCATATTGCAGAGTTGCTTGCTCTTCTCCTGGCTGGCTAAGTTCACTTTGCTTATGCAGTTCTAGCCATCCTTGTTGCCACTCATCCTTGGACCACTGCCTTCTTCATGAGATAATAAATTCTGGGAAAGACCTTGCATCAGGGTCTTTGTCCCTATATCCTTACTTGGATTGGATTTAGGATCCCTTGGCTGCGCATAACTTTGAATATGTCTTAGTGTCTTTACTCTCGCCATGGGTTGCAACAGAGGTGGTAAATTGGAATTAACTCACTGGGATTCCAATAACATTTCTATGGGATTACAAATATAATTTTCCAGATTATGAGGTGGACCAAAAAAAGGATTACAATATAAAGTATTTGGATTACAATGTACAATATTTGGATTACAATTATGAATAACTATTAGTTTCTATACTGAAATCTATGGAGAAAACAAACACATATATGAAAACTTAGTATCCTACCTTATTTTAATGAATCTTAGCATTACCTACTATATAAAAATACAAAAATGATTCTATGAAGAAATAGAATCAATTATAACTACATTTATTAGATTTTTTAAAATTATTCTCATTGCTCATTGTAATCTGCTTTCTCTGCACTCATTTGTCCCTTTTTTTTTCACATATAGTCCCCTAGTAAATAATATTACTGAAGTCTCACAGTGTAGCTCAGTTGTGAAGTGTGTATCTAACATTCACAAGGCCTGGATTTGATCGCTCACATTACACACACACACACACACACACACACACACACACACACACACACAAAATCATGTATTTCTATTCTAGACAATTTATTGCTTTTCTTTTTTGTTTAATTCTAAGTTGTAAAAGAAAGGAGCATCTACCTCTACGCTCAACATATTCCAACTACTAATGAACAAGTGAGAGATGCATGCTGAATGAATGAATTTTATACAGAAAATAGCAGCTGTGACATAGCTAAGGCTAGTACCAAATATCTCATAAAAAAACAGGACAAAGAACTAGAGTAACTGTAAAATATCAAGTGCTATCCACAATCTCTTGTACTTACTGGTACTTTTGTGTCTCAGTCACAGATGGGCTGAAAGGAGCAATGGCATCCTTAAGAACACGGGGCAGATGATACACAGCAGTGGTTGGACCTCAGCTAAATGAACTTTGAGAATCAATGAGTAAAACTCTTTCAGATTAAGAAAAATTGCTGTGAATAAATAAAACTGAGCAGGAAAGATCAAGACAGTCAAAAAAACAAGAAAATCTAAATAATCTGATATAGAAAATGTTTGAGAAAAATTTTCAAATTAAAATCGTTTGTTGAATGAGTGTCTGTGAGAACCGAATAACTGAGATTCAATTGACTTCAAAAATCTACCCTGATATATATCTCCTTTAAGAACTAGAGCATAATTATCATAAAAATGACCAAGGGATGAACTTTATAAACAAGAATTTGAATTGCAGATACTTCAAAAACATATATTATCTTTAGAGACTATGAAAGGGTCTTGAAAAATCTTTGTTTAACAAACAAATATAAATTTCATTTTAGACATTCAAAACATACTGAAAGGATTAGAAAAATCCATGTATATATAAGGAATGTAAGTCATAATTACTAGTACTTAAAAATTAAGTGACTGAATTCATGAAATAATTACAAATAAAAACATAAAAATTCTCAGATTATAAAATGAAATAAGAAGAAAAACAAGACTAATGCCACAAAAATGTCTTAGGAAAAATTGAAAGTAAAAGGTGAAAACTATTCTAGCAAAGAGGAAATACAAAGAAACTCAATATATTTTCCAGCAGAAGGTATATGTAGCATATCATCAACAATGCAACTGTTTAATATGGGTCTCTGAAGAAGAAAATGAAGCAAATACTAAAGTATTATACTAACATTATATTAAAAACAAATACTAAATGTAGATATTCACAAGAAAACAATTTTTAATAAATGGAGCTAGAGGTTGATAAGGCACACCAAGCACACTGTGAAGGTAGACAGATCAAATTAATTATAAAATGAAAATGAGACAAACAAACCTTAACAAATCATCCTACTTTTCAACATTTGCACTTCATAGCAGAAGATAATAAAGTAAATTATTTATGATATTCAAGAAAATAAATTGTGAACTAAGGATAAAACTGAAAATATCCATGCTCAGATTTAAAGGTCACAGGCATACCACTATCAAAGGCTCATGGTATATTTTACTTCTGAACCTTTCTAAGAATAAATTATTGAAATATGTTCAATAATTAACATAACTGGAAAAAGATCACCACAAGATATTTGGTGATATACACATACACACATTTTTTTTTCCATGAGATTAAAACATACATTTAATTTAAAGAGTGTGGGAAATAGATATTTGTTGTCGTAAGATAGAATCAGTATGATTATCAAACCTGTTAGAGGAGCACATGTAAAAATTGTAAAAATGGGTTATTCCTCCTCAAATTCTCATAATTATTTTCAATACAGCATAAATCAGATTCGAAGTAAATATAAAGTATTATGGGAAAAAAGCTAAAGATAAGTTAATCATTGCTTATAGTAGAAAATAACAGAATACTGGAATATTATTAAAGCAAGGCAATTAAGGATGTTTTATGTGATTCTTAAAATAAGTACAATCATTAGAAAAATATGTAATGCTTTGTTAACAGGAAAAAACTGTACTTTAAAAGTATAGTGCAAGCAAAGACTTAGTTAAGTACTACATAAAGTTGATTAAATATGAAATGTAAGCTATGTAACAGGACTAACATTTAGAAGTATCAATCATGTTAAATAGACCACTCATCATTAAAGAAAAGTTCTTTTGTAGTGTCTGATGCACTTTCGATATGGAAATGACACATGTAAAGACAATGTAAAATTCTGGTCAAAGCAAAACAAAGTGAAATCTTAGATAATAAATATGAATAACTGTTTATCTGAAACCCAGCAAATTTCAAATTTTTATATACTGGAAATATGAAGTGCAAAGAAAATTAAACACAGTAACAACAGATGTATCAGTGCTATTTCTCTTTTACTCTAAGATGCAAAACATGAAGAAAAAGCTACAGATGAGAGAGGATCTGGCCACCTATCACAGACAAAGGAGATCCATTAGATCACCGTGGAACCTATGCTTCACTAGGATTCATTTTACGAATTACATTTTTTGAACCACTGCACCCATTTGATTTGTCAAAAATTACTATGAACATTTCTCTAAGGATGAATGAGATTAACTTTCCTAAAATAAGGCTGCACATTTTCCAATCAGTTGAGGTGATTAAAAGAACACAGAGACCAATACTCCCTGAATAACAGTATTTTTCAGCAGAAAGCCTTAGCCATGACCTGCATCATTTTTTCTTGTGGGTCTCCATTTGATGTTGTCGCATTAGACTAGAACTGCATCAAAAATTCTTGCACAAAAGCCTGCCACCTTTTCCGGTTGATTCTGGACTTCTCAGCCTCTATCTCTGTGCGAGGCAATTCCTTACAATGAATCTCTTTCTATAGATTTTATTGTCCTCTCTCGCTCTTGAGAACCCTATTAATATAGAATCTCAATAAAGGAGAGTATACCTTATTAAGAATCCACACACTATTCACAAGTAAATGAAAAGCCTATTATTTCTTTTGCTGTGAATGCAATAAGACACAAACAAAATAAGATTGACACAAATGGAACAATTCAATGAAAAGCTCCTTCATTAGGAAAGTTAACATGTGGTAAGTGAAAGATTCATCTTTGGAAAGTAGCTGGGGGAATACTCTAGAAAGAAAGTAAGTAAAACTTTCTCTGGTGGTATGACTTGTATTTAGATAGCCTCCCAAAGCCTCCGATGACCAGTAGTAGGTTGGAGATGGATGGATCTAGAGTGTGTGATGCTGGAATCAAGAACGTGATGCTGAGATTGAATCATGGGAGAATGCTAGGATCAAGGCTGTCCCACCCTGGTTGTGAGTGCTACCTGCCTTAAGGGTAGGTAACCTGAATAAAATAAAAGGGTCAGAAAGAGGGTTCTCACTTATAGCTTGACGCTTACTGTTTGCTGCCTTCTGCCTGCAGCAAACTCTTTCTCCTGTGCGTTGCCCCTCAACCATGCTACCCTGCTTTACAGCCAACCAAAAACTGAAACTCTCACAAACTGTGAGCCACTAGCCTTTCCTCCTTTAATTTGGGCATCGAGTATTTTTGTCTCAGCAGGGAGTAAAGTAGGTCAGACATTTAGAATAACATCATCAACCACCACCACCACCACAACAACAACAGAATTACAACAAAAAGATAGCATGCTTGAACAGTGCAAAAGAGACAGTATATAAAGTGATAAAGTAAGAAGAATGAGTAAGTGTTAGGCAGCAAAGTCTTAGAGCTTATTAATAAACAAATCAATGATCGTACAATTTTTAAGTGGCCTAAGAACAGAATTCACTTGATATAAAAAGCAATAATGTAGACAATATTATAGATTTAAAATAAGAAATTAAGAAGAAGTTAGTAATTATAACATTCGGTCCCTCGGAAAGGCAGTAGCTATATATCTGGAGAGAAGTGGACACACTGGAACTATTTTGAAAGCAGTGTCAACCACATCTGCTTATTAATTAGCTATAAATTTGAAAGTAAATCAAGAACGATACAGACCAGTGCTTCTGAACTTGTGTTACATCGCAAAGGAAAGAAAATCAAGAGTTGGAAAATCAGTTAGCATATCCTGCAAAAAGGAATACATAAGCTAAACCTAAAAGACTAACAAATATAATAGTAGGAAACAATGTGGAATAGTATATTTAAACACCTACTGACTAAAACCAGAGAAAACATCAACTCTTCTATGACTAAAAATACATCTTTTATAAGACAAGCAAAAAAAAAAATCAACAGGTTACGAAAGACTATATGAGGTGCATTATGCAATCAGGACAGTATTCAGAAAGTGATAGTTCTTACAATTAATTAACCTAGGGAAGAATATAATCAGATTTACTTTTCAAAAGACTGAAACAGTTCTCTGTTAAAAAAAAAAAACAGATAAGAGAAAAACTATCTTGGAGGAAAAATCTAGTTAGGTATTTGTTGTAGAAAACCAGATAGGATAATGTTCCAAGCTGGGCTGAAGAATCAAGTTGAGTCCATACCAAGGGAAGAATTACATGATTTAGCCACTGGACTAGGATAAAACTCAGAGGAGTTTTATAAATTGATGATCGAAAAGTTCATATACTTTTCCATTTTGGTATGTGCATTTAAATTTTAAAAGTGTTAAAAAATAGAAGGTAAAACAGCAAACATACTGGAAAAATGAGGACATTACTCTGTTTAAGTCTTGGTAATCTTAGGAGTGGCATATTGAGAGAATCATTTTCTAACCTGGAGCTGCAGCCCAGTTCTTGCTTTTTCCTCCAGACCTCACAACCAAGTTTGCCAGGTTCACACAGAACTTGGCCTGCAGTGGAGCCAAAGGCAAGGAGACAAGATGCTGTCCACACCACGCGGTGATTCTGTGGTTTGCAATTACCGTGTGTGTGTGTGTGTGTGTGCAGTTCCACAGAAGAGAAATCCTCGGAGAAACTTAACAAAAGGTGAATTCTTCTTGTCATAATAACGTTCAGATTTTGAGATTCTGTAACTTTCTGTAAGCAGATAAATGAACTTTCCAAGAATTGAGGACTGTGGGATCTGTGTACTAATCACATGGTTGCTGTACATTTCCATATCAAGTAAAAAAGATCATATAAATCAATTGTTGACTTCTGGGGCAATTGGAAACAGTGTAATTATGCCAATATTGCTTACTTAAATCCTAGATCTAAAAATAGTATTTTATGTAGTTTAATTATATACTTTATTTTCGGCATAACACAGCAGCAAGAGATGAAATGGACTATAACTTGTGAGAAAAGAAGAAAAAGAAAACTCCTGGGCAGGTATGTTGTAGATGCCTACAATCCTCTTAGGCAAGAGGCAGAGGTAGGAGGATTACAAGTTAGAGGCCAGTCCTGATTATCTCACATGGTGTGAGATTGGCCTTGGGCACACAGTGAGAACCTGTTTCAAAAAGCCAAAATACAATACACATCAAAATGTACTATTTTAAAAAGTACACACAAGTTGATTGCATTTTAAGAAATAAAGGAAAAAAATAGTAGATGGATAAAACAATATACGGATTTAATTTATACATATAGGTTAATGCCATATATTATTTTCCTGATTTTATTTCCATATATTTTATATAGTTATGTTCATAAAATTAAACTGATGTAGTGTGATAAAAATGTGTACAGTTAACTTAAAATAATATCTTAAAATTATAGTATTAAATATTTTATGTGAAGGGAAGAGAATATAGACAATTTCACCTAGTCTTCTTTCTACCTTTTTGATAAGCAAGCATGCAAAATACAAAATTAGAAGAAACTTCCATATAGTTTAAAATCATTAATTATAAACAATGCAGCTTAATAATATCTATCAAATATCTAAAATTTTGATATGAGGAGGCTAAAGCTCAGTGAACCTGTCTTGAAAATAAGAAAAGACAAAAGAGAAAAATTGAAGAATTATCCTTTTCAAATTTTACAAATGTAGAGGCACCATAGAAAGAGGATGACCCTTCCTATTTCGATTCATTGCAACAGCACAGATTTGTGATAAAGGTAACTTGCACTATCTTTTTTCCAAGCCAGAAACATGACCTAGTGGTGAGATCATAAGAGAAAAGGGGTCCCAGGGCCATGACTTGTAATTGCTTCCAGAGTCAGTGGAGGGGGAATCAGCAGGGGGAATCAGCGGAGAGAAGATGGCCTGCACTGTTCGGTGTAATGATTTCTTTCCTGGTTCTGCATTCATCCCAGGGGTCCCCAATTGCTAGGAGAAGCTCTAAATGCGGTCTATATTGCATTGATTTGTAAGTCTCTGCAGCAATACTTAAGTAAATACAAACAAGGCAGAATTTTAACTAGAAAGATGAAAAGTTAAAATAGGGATAAAAATAAGTAGACTGATTAGAATTTTTTGAGGTAACAAAAGACCTAATTATGTTCAGATTGCTTATATCACAAAAACCATTTTATCAATTCTCGAGAGACCTAATTTGAACCATAAAAAATTCTTATATACTTGTAGACATAAAATTAACTATGAATATGCAAAAATATTTCTTAATTTTCTTGTTAACAGAGGCATTCCAAGTTATTCTAGTAGCATAGATTAATAGATAGATTAAGTTATTAATTAAATACTGGGTTGTTATTCACAGAAAGTTTCTAGTATTTACGATGTTTTGTCGTACTGCTCCTTACTGTTGGATTCAGCATGCCCATCAAAGTTCTCACATATATTTTTTTTTTCTTGAGATACTGGGGTTAAAGCACAGGGTCTGCTACATACAGAGCACACTCAACCACTGAGCTGGATTTCCAGTCCTGTAATATTCCTTATTACACTGTTTTCAGATACAGCTTAGCTTGCTTCAGCATTTGTGCATCAATGTTCTCACTCTCATTTTCAAACACATACAAACTGTTAATTCACTTGCAATGCTTTTCGATTAAATAATGTATTCGACACCTGTTGTGTTAGGATACCCTAAAATGCTATTATGAAGAATTTATATAATAAAGAATTAATGCAAGATCAATTCCTCAATGAGTTTTGTTATCCTTTGCTAAGATTGTATTGTTTCAAAATGAGAAGAGGGTGGTTTCATACGAAATAGCGAAGTCACAACAATCATAAAATATACACATAATAAAAATATATTCACCCATTACAGATTAATAAGTTAGGGTGTGCTGCTTTATTATTGGCAGATATCAGAAAGTTATCTTTATCACTCTAATTCAAGTAAAGATTAATTAATGAAACACAATGGGTCTTGACACATTTGGTATTGCAGTGAAGAATAAATCTCTTAGTAACAATGCCAATTTTTTTATTATTTGTAGTTCAGTTCTGTAAAATAAGTATTAAACCTTATTTATATGTTTATTATTCTTTTACAATTGGGTAATGCATTTTATTAATATCAATACAAGCATTAGATACATGTTCATGAGTTATATTTTCTGTGGAATATTCCCCTGGAGCTCTAATTTTAATATTTGCACTAAACACAGGGCCAGTACAGATTTTTGTTTTTTCAAGAGTGCCTATTGTGTAACGTGGAATGATCAATTATGATATTTTCAACCATGCATTTCTAATGGTGATGTATTAATATGATCTTGAAACTGGCTGTTATTCTATTAGGCAATTAAAAAGCACTTACAGTTTATGATATTAAAGACAAATTTGTTTACAGGTTATTTTTTTAAAAATTGATAAATAACAAGTAAATATATTCTCGGTGTGTTCCAACAAAGTAGCAATGAATAATGAGCTTATAAATGAACTCACAAATTTCAAAGGTAGTAGATATATTTCATGTATTGGTCAGATTCTCATCCCAGGTGCAAAGTACCTAACAGAACAGGTGAAAGAGGAAATGGTGTATGTTTGGCTCACAGTTTCCAAGGTTTCGTTCCATGGTTCAGAAGCTCTAAGTCAGAAATATGACAGGAATTCATGGTGGAGTAAAGCTGCTGGCTGCTGACAGTAAGGAAACAGAGACAAGGAAAGAAAAAGCCAGACAGGAAGAAGCCAAGTTCTGAAGCCCCCATGACCTCCTTCCTACAACCAGGCTCCCTAAATTATACTCCTCTCTACATTCAGCTATGAGCTCATTCACGGGTTAATAGATTGCTGAAGTTAGTCACCCGCTGATCTCATCACTTTCCGAAAGCTCCGCCTCTGAACACATTAAACTTCTGGATGGCATTTTTGACCCAAATAATAACATTCTATTTAAAAAGTGGAAAGACTTTAGTGATTTTCCACGACCTGAATGAGTCTCAGTTAAGACAGTAAGACTCTGCCATATGATATCATGCTAAAGCAATTTAAATAAAAACATGAAGCACATTGACCGGAATAATTCGCTTGGAGTTCCCTACCTTGTTGCTTCACATGTATCAAGGTGATACCAAGGTTCATTTGCAGAATCCTCTGCCTAAGACGTTTTAGGAAATAGCTGTGAGGTAACCGGAAACAGATGTCTTTTACCACATTGATATCAAAAATCATCTAACATTTCTCTAACTTCATCTAAACCTGGTAATGTTTAGGAACCTCACAAATAATGTCTAGACTGCTCAATTTTGCTAATGCGATTTGTGCATTCCTTGCTAAGGTCAAATTAACTGAAGCTAGATCACTTCTTTTCTTATTTTTAAGAAAGAACTTGGGTCTTTTCACATTGAAATGAAATTTCAGAAAAGTTTTACATGTCATTACATGTGTCTGGATATTTTTCATATGTTCCCGAGCCTTTATATGGCAAATGCAAAATAAATCTATATAGAATTAACGTTTTCTTTTCATGGAATCTAGCAGTATAGTATAACTTTTTAAAATGTCTTTATATGTTGAAAAGTTTTTCCAGCTTTACTATAAAGTAATCCTGAGCTCCCAGGACAAATTGAAAGGATCGTAGTCTACAAATATTTCATGTGACTTATCATAAAATTTTTTAAAAACACTGTATAAGTTAAATAGATTTTAGAAAATTAGCGTGTGATCCTAAATTTCAAAAATACTGATAAAATTTTGCTTTCAGCTCAATTTTTCAATGCCTAAGGTTTCTAACTTAAAAAAGTATTTTAAAGTATATTCACTTTTCAGGGTCTCAGAGATTTTCTTCTCTCTCAAGTGACATAGAGATTCACAAGCATTTTTACATGATTTTATAGTTTCTTCTGTGTTGATGACAGTTCTGATTAGTCCCTATTTGAATAATCAAATGTTGATGTTTTAGATATCTATAACATTAAAATTATATGGCATTCTTGTTATTTCCCAAATCAGACTTGCCAATTTAGCCTAAAGTTATAGCCTCTTTTGTAATAGCCACACAGTTAAATATGAATGTTTCTGGTAACATTCAATGATCATAAATTTATATCATTGATCTTCCTTATCGTACCCCTTTCATTACTTTTTCTGTATTTTTCAAATACTGAATCATTTTGAAAAATACTTTCTAAGTTAAATGAATTCCCAATTTTAGAAAATTTCAACCCACTATAGATTTCTTGGCCCATTATTCTTTTTGGAATACGTGTATTTCTTGTTACAGAATCCTCGTAATCATTATGCAGGGTAATGAAGAACATTTTCTGATTTTTCTTCTTTAAAATCAACAAAAGAACCATAACAGAAAAACAGTAAGTTTAAACATTGACAAAAAGAATAATTGTATTTTTGAAACATTTTGAAGTTTAAAAGAAGAGTGAGAGAAAATAGAATACTAAAAATTAAGAATTTGGAGATAAAGGCATAGTGGGGCATGCCTACGATCCAAGGTAACTCAGCAGGCTGAGGCAGGAAAGTGGGAAGATTGAGGCCAGCCTGGGTAACACAGGTAGACTTTCTCAAAACAAAAAATACAAAGGGTTAGGGATATAGCTCAGTGGTAGACAACTTGCCTAGCATGTTAAGGCCATGGGTTCTACTCCCAGTAAAACACACACACACACACACACACACACACACACACACAGAAATATATTTATATGCCTGTGTTTACATTTTTATCTGCATTTGTATCTACATATAACCTACACTTACACTTATATCTACAGCTAAGTAAATACGCATCTATCTGAAATACTAGGAAACTAATGAAAAGGTAGTCCTATTTTTTCTCCAAAAGGAAAATCAGTATATTTCTATTTACTATTCTACTAATCACTATGAAATTGCCTATGGGAGAAAATAATGAATTCACATCTCAAGACATTTAAAAGTTTGGTTTTTACCTAGAAAAAATGTAACTCTGTAGAATTAGTTTTTTTTTATTTTCAAAAGAAATTGGAAAACATACCTCAAATGTACACAAACTTGTTCATACATATACACAAAGATGAACTGAAAAAATACAGAGAAAATAGTACACACATATTTTTCCATTTTCTGTTCAGGAAAGACATATTGGTAATGAGGCTATGAAGGTCAAACACTGCTTTGAATTTCATGGAAATGAGTCTTACCAGAAATATTTAATGCATCATTTCAGGCTATTTGTGATTACAGCTTCGCCACAGCGAGACACTGGCTAATGTTTTATGTAAAACACGTGAACATTGAATGATATTTGAATTAAACTGCATCTTTCTTAACCTGTAAACTCATATACTCATTTACCTTCATTTGTGTGAGTCTGAATACTAGATTTGATAGAAAAACCAAACACCGTTGAACAGTGTCCTCACAGTCTAGGAAAAGCTGGAATAATTCGAGGCAGGTTTGATTATATATGCACAGTGCATGCCAGGATTAGCAAGAGAAGAAAAACTTAATGAAGAGAAAGCTACTTTTCTGCCAATGATACAACATTAGTGAAGAATATTGTTATCTAATTACTAAGGAATTTTATAAAAAACACTAAAGTTACAACAGAATACAAATTCAAATACAGATAATTTTACTACCGTGATTAAATGTGTATACTGTTAGTCACTTTTAAAATATGATGATCCCGGAGGGTCACACCTTTGCTATTTTCCCTCACTGCTTCACCTCTACCTCCCACCCCACAATCTCCAGTGATTTTCCAACTGATTTTCTCTTCCACTAGATGTCAGGCAAGAGGAGGGAATAGTAATGAATATAAAATGAAGACCACAGTTAAGTTTTAAAGTGTTGAAATAGATGACTAAATGTTGCCAAAGTGAATAACGATCAGGCATATGGAAGATAAAATGCTCTGATAATTAGTTTGAGCTAAATATTAATAACAGCAGCTGCAGGAGAAACCATGTTCTCTTACAATGATATGAGTTTCTATTTTACCTTACTCAGTGAAATATTGCTTGCCTATTTTGAAAGTTTATTTCCAAATATGATTTCCTGAAGCAACACGCTTCTTTCCAATGTATCACTCAAAACAATTTTAAGTGAGTAGTTACTTTTGTCAAGGTTGATTGAACTATTATATCCATTATTTCTTCCCAAATTTTGTGAGATAAGACCTTTACTGTTATTTTCTATCCATAATCTGGCATTATAAATTGGGAGGTAGTAAATTTTAAAATAAATAATGTATGCAGGGAGTGACTGAGCAATAAGTATGAATGAACAGACAAAGTTTGATAGAGTTATCTCTAGCTAATAGGAGTACATTTCACTCCAAGAGTTACTTTCTGAATTCTATGTATGGATTTCTCTTAAGTTGTGACAAGACTTATAAGAAGGCTGTGCAAAGGCTTCATGGTTTCTTTAATACATTAACTAAAATATTTTGGTTAAGATATCCACAGGAGGAAGCTGTAAAGACAATATTCATACCTAATGGAAAATACAATGGAATGAGATATAATTTAGGAAATGTATACTCTACCTTATAACATAAATGTGTGAGCACTTTGAACGTATTATTCATATTTTATCATATTATAGTTCATTATGTTGCATGCCATCTGGTAAGAACTTTAAAACGCCACAACAGAAAACAACATTATCCTTGCTATTTCCTTGGCCAATTCATGTTCCACGCCATCAAATTAACTATCTCTTCTACCTAGAAAAATCCATCTTCCTTATTTTTAATGGCCATGACCATTTTCTTATTCCTTGCGGAATATATACATGCCACCCATTTGTAAATCATTTAACAACCTACATGTATAATTGCTTAGTCCTTTTTGTTATCATTGGTTATTTTTGTAAGCTCCGCATTTGCACTTAACTGTACCTTGCAATTTATAAACCTGCTTTCTGCTAGCTATTAAATATGCTCATGAGATGAGGTATCTTTATAGTATTTGCTGTGTTTGATACAAGATGGAAACAAGAATAAGCACGTTCATAAGTTAATAAAGTGAAAATAGATTTGGAAGAGTGAAAGAGCTTTATTATTTAAAGTAGGTATTGAGGTACTTTAATCAAAATTTAATCCCATTAAATTAAGCAATTTGAATGTAAGACAAGTGTGAAGAGTCACATCTCTCTTCTTCCATGAGTTGATTTATTTATTTATCTTCAGGTTTAGGTTCTTGTTTTAATAGTATCCAAGCATAATTTTTCTTTGTTCCATGACCTCATGATCTACTTTCATCTGATATTTTCACTACTCCATATCAACTACAGTGTTCTTTAGAACTCTTTATTCTTTTGCAAGTTTTTCAGCAGTTAAAGTATAACATACATAGCTGTCAATCATCAATTAGTAGGTATTTTTGACATTAGTGAATTGCTTATTTTATCTTATTGCTTTTCACATGCACAAAATCAGAGATTATGGTTTACAGTAGACCATGAGATTTGAAGTTAGTTTTTATTGTAAATAATCTAGTATTTTAGGTGTACAGAAAATTCTGTCATAGATTAAATTAGAACAAAATAAATAATGGGAAAATTTCCATATTTAAAAAATAGCCTTTTCTCAGGAAAAAGATTAAATGGGATACCAAGATTCTCAGGAAATAATGTTATAAGACCTTATCCATTATATGTTCTCAAATGTATTTTCATTTTATTGCTTTTAGTATTTAACTGTATTCACATTTTAAAAAGTATTTTCCAATACATTTAAAAAAGTAAACATATACACGGAGAATAATAAATTGTCTCTTTATATTCACTAACCCTCTATTCTACCATAGACTATTTCTATCAACAATTCTATACCCACAATTTTTCTTCATTAAACTCGTTTATATCATAATACGTCATTAAACAGAAAGATATATTTCATTTGTTAACGTGTCATTAACTCTCCTTTGGCCAAGTTCAAGGACATATGTTCGCCTACAAATGTGGCTCAGTGGGAGAGATCTGCCTCATATTTGTGAGGTCCTGCATTCAATTCCCAGCATTGAAAAAATAAATAAATAAAAAGGCACATGTTTTCATGCTTGGACTATTTCAACATTTGGGTTATACTCTTGCAGTGAAATTTTCTACTTCCTTATTTTTTAGAAAGTGTATTACTCAGCCATAAAGAAAGATAAAATTTAGACATGTAGAGCTAAATTGATGGACCTCGAGATCACGATCATAAGCAAAATAAATCAGACACACATGCACATATAACATTATCTGTCGTGTGAAAAACTGAAAATGCAAATGAGAACAAGAACGTACAATATATATTGTGAAATAGGAGGAAACTGTTCAAAAGGAAATGCGAATGAGGGAAAAAGGAAGGGGAAAGGAAAGAAGGGAAAGAAAAAATGAGAAAAAAAGGGTAAAATGAAAACTGAGCTTTATGATCAGGGAGTGGTAGTGAGTTCAAAAGAGGGGGGTGGCAATGGGGAAAAGAGGAATCAAGATATATCATGTACAAGTACAAATTCCCTATGACGAATGTGGTCATTGTGTATACCTAAACGGTACCAATAAACGTAAATAGACAAAAATATTCATGCAACTGATACCTAAAAAATATACAGAAAGGGGATTTGGGGAAGAATTGAAAGTAGAAGGAGAAGTGGTGAAGTGAAAGTAAAAGGGATCAAGATGCAACAGGTATCTGCACCAATGCTCCAAGCTGAATGAATTTATTATATACCACAAGCATATGCTAATAAAAAGGAAGGAAAAAAGATTTAAACAAATGTATTAATGGGGGACTGTGTGATATTTCCAGACTTTGATACACTGTTGAATGTTTAAATCAGATAAAACAAATTTGTCTCCTCGATTTTTTTTAATTTATGTTGAACAGATCCAAACTAATTTCTTCTAGCTTTCTAAAATATATGATGCATAATTGTTACCTCTGAATACCTTACCGTACCATAGAATGCCAGAGCTTTTGCTTCTATGACTAATTTATCAACCTTTCATTATCCCTCTGATCTCTCCAGTCTCATAACTGTCGTTTTATTTGCAACTTTTATGAGATCCTCTTTTTTGATTCCACATGAGTGAAGTCATATGACACATATATTTCTATTCTTTTTTATGCCATATCACATAATGATCTCAAATTACATTTGCTTTATTACACATGAATGAATTAAATGTATTTTTGTGACTGAATGGTATTCCATTGTATATATGTGTCACATTTTTTATGCATCCATTATTTGATGAAAAACTAGGAGGGAATGGTTGGGTCAAATGGACTTCTAGTAGGAGCCATTCTTATTTCCATAGTGGTTGTGCTAGTTTACATTCCCACCAACAATGCAGAAGTGTTCCTTTTTTCCTGCAACTTCACCATCATGTATTATTACTTGAATTTTTGATGGTAGCCATCCTTTCTAGTGTAAGATGCAATTTCAGTGTTGTTTTAATTTGCATTTCTCTAATGGCCAGAGATGGTGAACATGTTTTCCAGGTAATTTTCATGAATATTGCATATAAAAGATTTCTTTCCTGTAGAGACATTCCTCATTTAATGATCAAGTTCCAATCCTGTGACTAGGTCATTAAATAAATTGGTTACTAAATGAAGAATTGTGGATAGTAAATATATTACAATGTTCAGAATAAATAAATGTTCAAAGGAAACTGCAACTTGATGACTTTGCTTTTATTGAGATAATTCTTACCTGCAGCTCTGTAATGTATGACAGAATGTGAAACTGCAATACTGTAGTACTGCACATTACAATCAGCAAACATTACAGGATTGTGTAAACAAGTTGTACTGCACAAAAAAAGGCATGCAGGTTATAGAAACAAGATATGAAGAACTGTATAAGAAAAAAAAAGGCTGATTATATGTCAAGCAATGGGTCATGAGTCTGAAGAGTACACCTCGGTGATTAGTCCAAACAGCTGTTACACAGGAAAGTGGTTAAAGAAGAAATAACTGTATTGCTTTGTGGTTGGAAAAAATTATACTTCATATGATTTAAAATTAATAAAACAAGTTTTCATTTGTGTAGCATATCAGATGATCTCTCCTGGGGAATACTTCATATGTTGTTGAGAAAAATGTGTATTTTTCAAATGTTGATGGAATGTTCTGTAGATGCCATTTTGGTCTTTTTTATAGAGACTTCATTTGAACTCTATTTCCTTATTTATTCTCTGTCTGGATTATCCATGTAATGCTGCAAGTGGATGGATAAAATCCTCTACTTTTACTAGAGATTGTGCCTCCATTTAAATATACTAATATTTGTTTTTTTATATTTGTGTCTTGTGATATTTTGTGTTACTATATTTTAAAATTTTATTTCTTCTTGTTGCATGATCATTAAATAATTAGCTAATGATTTTTGTCACTTTTTACTATTTGATTTAAATTCTTTATTATGTAAAATGTATTTCTAATCCTGCTTCATTTTGGACTTTATTTGTATAGGATATCTTACTACATTCTTTCATTTTCAATGTATGCATGTCTTTAGAGGTGAAGTGAGTGCCTTGCAAATAGCACATAGTCTTGTAAGCTATTAATTTATCAGTTCACTCCCTTTATATTTGGTTGATAATTTCATCTATGTACTCTATTTATTTTGTTTTTTATGCCATCATAAATAAGATTTTATCACTCTTAATCTGGATATTAAAAGGATTCTTGTACTTGTGGCTTATATCCATCAGCTCATTCAACTTTAGCTCAAATCTCATCCCCAGAAGCTTTTCCAGAGCTACTACCTTCATCATGAAGCTCCATGACTTTTCTCAATTCAAACTTGGGCTTCTTCAGCATTTTTACTTTTCTGAAAAAGACATCAAGACTGGCAAGACTTTTCTGTCTTTCCCAATGCTGACTGGAATCAGTTTTGACCACTTCCTTCAAGTCATTTGTCTGCACCTCTCAGGTCATGATTTCTACCATCTTCTTCTGGATTTGGTGGACCTGCAGGCATTGAGCATAACAGATCGACCATATCTGATTGTTGTGTCTTTTAGTAAAACCATCGTAGAACAAATGAAGTGAATAAACATCAGCAGTCTTGACGTCAACATAGGCTTCCATCACTGACTGCCATTTTTGACCATGGAACACATTTTGTTATCAGTGAGATCAATGCCAGGGAAGTTAGGACAGTTTTTACCCTCAACATCTTCAGTAATCAACTAGAATTTTTCCAAAGACAACTTTGTCATTCTGTAGATCAGCAAGGCTCACTTGAAAAACTTGACCTTTGAACTCTTAAGACGAAATTTTGATTCCTTGAGTTCTGATGTTTAGTATTTTTCCAATATGGCTCTCTGAGCATCACCATGGCAGTAGGCAAGAACCAGCACCTTACAAAAGGCAGCAGAAAGGGATCCAAGAGGATAGTGATCGATCCATTTTCTAAAAAAGACTGGGAAGATGTAAAGGCACTGGTTATGATTTTGTTTGTTTTTTTTTGACAGAGTCTTGCTGTGTAGTTCAGAATTCACAATGTGGCCCAGGCTGGTCTCGAACTTGTGGCTATTCTCTTGCCTCAGCCTCCTAAGTGCTGGAATTACAGGTGTGTACCACCACACCAGCCCTATTTACTTTAAAGAGTTCTTATTATGTCAATTTTGTAATTTGCTCTCTAGTTTTACTGTATTTCCCTTTTTTTCTCTCATTCTTGCTGTGTTCTGAAATCAAGTGACTTATAATACTTGTAAGCTTTGATTCCTTGCTTATTTATTGTGCATTTTTTGAAGTTGTTATGCGGGTCATCAAAAACATTTTGATTATAACAATCTATGATGCAATGATAACAAACATAAAGATAAAAAATATTAAAAATGAAACCAAGAAAAGCACTCTCATTAGAAAATTCTATATTTGAACTTTATTCTTTTCCTAGTATGAATTTTTGAAATTCTGTTTTCCACATTCCTCTACATTACTTGTCTCTAAACATACTAGTATGGTTATTATGTGCATTGGTCAGGCTTCCTGTTTCTGGAACAAAGTACCTGACATAGCTTCAGAGATTTCAGTCCATGTTCAGACGGCTGCAGGGAAGCAAAATCTTGGTGGCAGGGCATGGTGGGCCGGAGGTGCTCTTTTCATAGCTGTGCTGAAGAAGGCAGAGAGAAAAGAGACTAGGAACCGGACACAGTCCTCAACCTTACACACTCATGACCCACACAGAAGTGTGCTTTACTGACCTGTTAGATGGCTCTTACTCCAATCAATTTAACAGTCCTGATTAACGGCTGCATCAGGTTGAGTCACTTCATTTAATCTGCATGTGAAAGATATGCTTTATGTATGACGTATGTAACATTCAGCGTTTGAATTTTTCTATGTAGCTACTTTTACTAGTCAGTTTTCTACATTATAATGTTTTCTCTTTCCTTTTTTAACATGTCCTTCCTTCAGTTTGAGGAACTTGCTATAGCAGATCCTACAGAACAGGTCCAGTGCAGCCATATTGTCTAACTTATGTTGAGGAATGTCTTTACCTCGCCTTTGTTGCTAAAGAATAATTTACTGGACACAGAAAATTTTGGTGAGCAGGTTTTTTTGGTTTTTGTTTGTTTTTTCTGTTCTCTGGATTTTCTTTTCTTTTTGTTTTGTTTTGCTTTGCTTTCCTGTTCTGTGAAAATCTCTTTCCACTCTTGAGACTTAACATTGTTTCTGCTGATTAAGTCTGCTCTAAGGCAAATTGAGGTACTCCAATATATGCTATTTGTTTTCTCTCTTGCAGCACCAAGAATCCTATTTTTTGCCATGTCGTTAGAAATCTGTTATCAGGTGAAGTATGACACTGTACGTGCTGTTTGTTGCTTTTTATTACAGCATTAACGATCTTCTTTTGCTTTGAGAATTTGATTATGAAAAGTCTTGGGGTACACTTGGTTGGGTAAAGTCTGACAGGTTACCTTTGATCTCTACACCTTGACATTTTGTCCTTTTCTACATTTGGAAAGTTCGATATTTTTATTTCTTTGTATAGGCCTTCTACTCTTTGATGTTCTTAAAGCCTAACACCTAATACTCCATGCATTTTTCTTTATTACACATAGTTTATTTCTCTTCATTCTTCTTATCCCCTTTCTCTTAATATATTTTCAAATATGTTTGATTTCACCAATACTTTTTTCTTTTTGTTCTATCCCAATATTTATGTTTTCTCTCATATTTATCATTTTACTTAGTACATTTTCAGATCAGAGACTGCTGTTTGATTTTTAAATATTGTTTTCATTCCTCTGTGATGTTACTGTTAGAATATTGATTCTTTTTCTCTGCCTTGTAGCTTTTGTGATTTCCTTAAAACAACTTCTTTATTTTTTAATCTGAAAGGTCACCCATGCTAAGTACTTGTGATCAATTCTAGCACCTGATTTTACCATCAATTGAGACTTCAGATAGTTATTCTTGCCTTTTGTGACATAGTCTAGATTTGGAATACTAAGTATTCCTTCAGTATTTATGATCAGGGTTTGTTTTTGCTTCTCTTTTCATACATTCTCAGCAGACCACTAATTTTCTCAGAGCCTATAGTTAACTGCTTTTTCAGCTCTTAGAAGATGTCCAAGTCCAGATTCAGGAGAAGGCTAAATTGGGCTTGTATTACTTTCTGGGCACTAGAGGGGGATCCAAGCTCAGATTTGTCCCACATGTGCTGGTGGCATGTTTTCCAGGATGAACCAAGGGAATAATGTAAATAAGACACTCACATTTCTCTGTAGAGCTAGGTAGGCCCGGCCCAGATGTATTGCCTATAGTTAGTGGTTAAGCACTGTGGGATTTTGCCCAGCTCTAAGCAGAATTACAGTGCGGGAGGAAGTCTCAATAGTCATCAACCCTGCAATACTAAAACCACAGCCTACTTAGCACAGCACTGTAGTAAGGTTGTAAGAATATCCATCTTGCATCCTATCTACTGTTCAGAGGGACTCATAGAGCATGATAAATATCATCAGCTGAATAAATAGAAATTTGACAGTCTGCAGTCACATGTCTGCACCTGGCACTGAAGCTGTTTGGGAGGTTCTCGCCTGGCTACATGGGTCATTAGAATCTTTCCAGTATGCAGTTTAGTAGCTCAGCACTTATCCTGGGTGACATAGTGTACTTGCTACTCTGTGTCTTCCTCAGTGATGGAGATTGACCATGCTTACCATCCCAACATCAGGATAGCGTAGGTAGTGATTCCATTGGCCACTGTGGTGGATTGACAACTGGTGTTCAACTTGTAGCACCCAGCTGAACTGAAATAATGTGGCACTGGGTGGACAGGGCCCACCTGAGGATTGTTGACAACATAAAAAAGAGAACTGGAGATAAAGAAGTGGTGTTGTTGGTTCTCCTGTTGCCATTAGTTCTCCTGGTTGAGCTTCTTTCCTGGTAGGAACTTGATGGTTCTCATCATCAGAGGAGCTCGGGGCCTTGTTGCTGAGAATGGCTGCAGTTCACCTTGGGAGAACTCTGGTCTTTACTTTGAGCATTGCTTCCTGGCTCTGGAAAGGAAAATGGTATGCTGTTGAATCTCCTGGAGAACCTTGTCACATTGGCTTCCTGATTGAATCTCAGCTGTTCTCCCTGTTGGAGGAGCTTGAGACATCATTGTCACTGAGGATGGCTGTGATACTTTGCAGGGAAGTTCTGATCCTTACTTGGTGCACTGCTTCTTGGCTCCAGTGCAGAACCCTACCCTAATGGCACAGATCCTTCATCCCATGGGCACAGACTTTCTAGTTTCCACTGCTGACCTTGGGGCCTTCCCAGTGCAGATCCATGAAACAGACTTTCATGAGACATTGCCTGTGGCTCTAGGTCTTTAGTTGGACTCCTGCAGGACATTGCCATGGGATCCATGCCCCCAGTTGGAGTCGTTAGGTCTTTATTGTGTGGACAGATTTCCTGTACTTTTTTTGTATTTGACTCTTTGGGTGATTATTACAAAGTAATTCTATAACTTATGTGTCCTGTATTAAATTATTTTCATTGTAAACATTGACTATAGCAGCCACCGAGGCTGATGCTAATCTACGTTGCACCACAGCATCACAATCACAAGTACTTTTGGTTTCAGTTGTGCACCCAGGCCCTGCCACAGCTGCTGCAGACACAGACCCGGACATAAGTCCAGTTCATCAGGACTTACGTGTCTGCCCAGTTCAAGAGCAGATCTAGAGTTCGATGTCTAAGCACAAGTAAGGGGACAATTGTGCAGCTGAAGTTTGGGAGATGGGTGCTGGAGACAGTACTTCGTCACACACATTGATAGAGTCATGAATGATACTCACAGACTCAGGGACTCACGGACCTGAGAGAGCATCCCAGGCCAAATTTAAGGTTGGCAACACTGCCTACCAACGATGCACACCAAAACTTTTGCCTGTTTCATTGACGTGCAAGTCTTCGATTTTGGGGCAGGTCTAGAGGCTCCATCTCTGCGTTGGTACAGAGACTTTGGTTTCTGCCTGATGTTAGGTCTCACCCTAGGACTGAGTTACAAGACAACATTCTGTATTAGCTTTTGTGCCCAGTTCTTCAGTGAGTGGAGCTCTGAGATTAGTGGAGGGGTGGTAGAGGCTGTCAGCTACCTGACTGCTTCAGTTCCAGTGAGTCAGTCTGTGGTTATTGGCCTGGAAGTAGAAGGCACAATGCATTGCGTGGTACTAGCTATGTGTGTAACGCACCTGCTACTGCAATTAGAGTTTAAGGTCTGGACTGATTTCTCCTTACTTCTGAAAGAGACAAGCTTCTGTATCCATCATACTAGGATTTGAGTGAAAGGTGACACTAATTCTTTCCTTCCTACTTTCTTCAGTGCTTCCTTTCTTATTGCATTACTAGTATGTGCTATGGTTTCATCTGGTTTCATTGTGAAGGTCATTTGGTGTGTGAATAGATGTTCTAACTAGTTTATCTGTGAGGAGATGATCACTCAGGAGGATCTCACTCAGTCACAATTTTGTTTTGACCGCAGTCTGTTTTGATTATTATATGCACACGTGTATATACATGTGTGCACACTGTGATTTAAATAAGTTTTTAAGAATTTTCTGTGCCTTATTCCTAAGACAGTAGCAATCATCATAATATATAATACAGAGATAGCATATTGAAATGCTTCCTGAATGAATATGAAAATGTAAATTAATAAATTAAGGAATTGGAAAATTTATTAGTGGAATAATTATTTTGAACTTATTATCACATTTATATAATCACTTATTATCACATTTCAGGTAGTGTAAAAATAAATCAATGCCTTCTACATGGAAAGGTTGTTAGGAAGAAAGCATTGGACTAGTGTCATGCGCAGGCACCTGCTAGAGTGGGGACAGCCAGAGCCAAGCCTTTCTCTGTGAGTCAGCACCATTTATGGACTGCGGGGGAGACAACGAGACCCCACAAGGAGGCAAAGTCCCCCTGCGAACCAGTGCCATGTGCCGGCTGCCCCCAGCAGGGGTACAGCCAGATCTCAGCCCCTTCTAGCTTGTGGGCTGGCAAAAAGAAATACCAATTCCCCCCCACCCCCATAAGCAACTGGCTGATCTGGAGAAACACAGGATGTGACGATAGCTATTGAGGTGAAATGCAGTTGGATGCCTGTGGTGTTTTTTGTTTCACTGACCTTGCAGGTCTAAGACCAGTGGTCTGATCATCTATTCAGAAGATAGTATACACAGCATGTCATCTGGCAGGAGTCTCCTTCTGAGGGTGGAAGCCATTTTTGATTTCCTATAATCTCGTTTTGAAGTCCTACATTGTTCATTGTTTTGTTGGGTTGGATTTTATTCTCTTTTGCTTTGTTTGATTATGTTACATCCAATGGCATGAACAGCTATTTTAAAGATACCAAGATATATTATGGTAGCCATTTTGGATTTACTATTGCCTTGTTTTGAAGTCCTTTATTACATCCATTGTTTTGTTTTTTATTGTTTCTATTCTATTCTGTTCTGTTTGATTTTTCCATGTCCAAAGGTATCTGCAGTTATTTTGAAGACAACAAAAGACATTACGGTAACTGTTGTTGATTTTGTAATGTTTTGAAGTCCTGTATCACTTACTCTGGTTTGTCTGATTGGTTTTATTCTCTTTTGTTTTCCTTGGTTTTATCCTCTTTAAAGTAAAAATAAATAAATAAAGAGAAAGCATTGAACTGTCCATTAAAATTAAAATAAAAAATTGAAAAGGTAATTGTTTAATTTTTGACATTATGGTACTTATGCATCTCTAAGTGAAGCTAAAATACTTTGTAAATTATTCAGAAGAAAACCTTACTTAGCAAATAATCAAAGAGTGGACATTTGTACATGTACAATCAGAAAATTTAGAAAGTAGTTCCTTTTGCTTAAAGAATGTGTGCATGTATAGATATGTGTGTGAGTGTATGTGTGCATCAATTTCAAATATCGAATTCTTTGTTAGTAAAGGTAAAAACATCTATATATGGCTTAGTATACATAATTTTACTTTCTAAAATCTTAATGGCCTTTAGAAAAAAAAAACAGTCCTGTAAATAATTAACACCATACATTATCCAAGTAAAGATACTGAATCAAAGCATTTTTTTCTTATTCTTATACAGAAATGAGAAGATGAGTTATTATTATCATGTCACATGTGTTCAGTAACTCATCACAATTAGCAAACTAAATATGGCACTGAAATTAATGATAGCTATTTAAAGAATTAATAAAGTTTTACTCACATCTGGACTCTTTTCCATCATTGCTATGTGTCTTCCATAAAACAATATGAGCTAATTCCTACTGTTACAAATACATTTTATAATTCAAGGAAAACATTTTCCCATACATGTATTTCTATACATTTACCATGAATGCTATTATTCATGGCACTCTTTAAAAAGAAAAGAAAATTACCCATCAAAAAAGAGAAACTAATACTACAACAAATTTGCATACATATTTGAGAAGTTCATGTTAATATTATTACCCTTCAAGTGTGGTGATGATTTTTATTTAATAATTAAAAGTTAGAATTATGACTAATATTCAAGAAGCACATGATTTATATATGAAGGCAGCATTAGGATAAAATTTGGTATCTGCACTGAAATACAGCAAACATTCTGATTATAAACAGTTTATATATACCATGATCACAATTCATTGAGAAAAGCAGGATAATACTGGAATGTGTGGAGTTAAATGTTGCAAACAAATAAGAAATAATAAGTATTTTTATTGTTAAAACTTTATATTTAACAAGCATAGCAGTGTTGTATGTTAGGCACTATTTAGTTATCAATGTATCACAGATGAAAAAGAAAACTTTTTCTGCACTGAGGTTAGCTTATAATGGAATATTGCAAAAAGTCACCATTCTATTTATCTATTTATCTATCCAGCTCTCTATTAAAATTGTATGTATGTATAAATGATATGTACATGAAATATATATAACATATGTATGAGCTATACATAGTAGTACTTTGTATATGATTTCTATGTATATATATATACACGTCATACACATTCACAGAATGTACAAAAGTTATACAAACATACACGTGTACGACATGTACAAAAGTAATTAAGATATTCATTACAAAAGAAAAAGTATTAGTGCAGAAATAAAAGGAAGGCAATATCTTTTAAGTAGGTGTCATTTATTGCAAAATTTAGTGAATGAAGTGAGACAGAAAGAAATAAGATATTGGTAGAATGTTTATTCAAAAAAGGCACACAATTTTTACAGAAACATTATGTGTGACATATGAAGCACTGCAATAACTCAGAGGTGCTTTGGTGGTGAATGGATTAAAAAAACCTGTGATGTAGCCATGCAATGGAATGATTCTCTAGCAAAAAAGGAAACAAATTACTGACCCACACAAAAAATGGAAAGGTTCCCAATGACAATATGCTGAGTATGAAAAGTCCATCTCAAAGCTTTACATATAGAATAATTCCACATTCCTGAAATATTTAAAGGCAAAATTATAATGACAGTGATATATAAGTAAAAAATAGATTTAGGGGTTAGTGGAAAGGTTTGACTTGGAGTTACACAAATTAATTTCAGAATGGTGTTGAAAAAATTTCATATGTTAAATACAATGATGGTTATCGAAATATGTTCAAATGATTAAACTTTACAGAATTAAACGTACATCAAATCCATACCACTCCAATCCACAGTTCTTTAAAAAACTTCCTGAAATGCCAATTAGTTATGTTGCTAACTTAATAGGATTATATTGGCATCATTAACCTGTTATCAGCCAGGTCAGAATACTATGTAAGATATTATTCTTAGGTAAACATAAACTCTTTGTACTACTTTTGTAATATTTTTGTAAAACCACAAAAGTAGTTCACAATTAAACAAAATACAGAGGGAAGGGTTATGATTTCCAGGTATGAACAACTACCATACATCAGAGAAACCCATTAAATGTGTGTTTCAACTAAAAAGCACTGAACATGTTTGTAAAATTAGTAAAAGCTAATCAAAAACAAATATTCAAATATATTTAAAGTGGAAAATCAAGGAGTGTTTGTAAAAGCAGAGATTAAAGATAGATAGGGCCTTATTACTGTGTATATTTTAGTGATGGGAAAACATTAGGGTATTTGGAATAGGAAAGTACATTAAATTCAGTTTTACATTACAAAATAGTCAGTGAAAGATTTTCCTCTGTGACTGATAATGAATTAATTAGCCACTGTTCAGTATTATTCTAGTAGCTTTTCCCAGTGCACTATATGAAGAAGTAAAGGAAGGAATAATAAATTAAAGAGGAACTGTTATTATCAGAAACTAATATGATTTATTCTTAGAAAATCATAATAGCATCTTCCAAGAAATATCTACAAAATGTGAGTTCATGTGTATTTTTGCTATTTGCAAGCTTCCTGATTCCAATGGATGTATTTCCAACATTAATGACACAAAACACTGATTTTAAAATAATATAATATAAATCAATAAACATATCAAGCAGTAAAAATCTTCGAACATCTGACTGACTCTATATAGAAAATTATAAAGTATTCTTGGAGACATGAACTAAGATCTCAATCAATGTTTTAATGCACTGTATCTCATTGCAAGTTCTCTGTTTTGTTCCTTTTATCTATGCAATACTCACATCTTCAGTAGACTTTTTGGTTGCACTTGAGCACCCCGTTCTAAAGATTTTATGAAGTACATTGCATTAAGAGTCAAAATATTCTTGAAAATTGAAAGAAGGATTGAATCTGCTAAATATCAACAATTTATAAATCTATAGTAATTTTAAATGATCTTCGTTTGTCCTATGTATAAGTGCATAGCACAAGTATTTTATAAAGAGATCATAGTCAATGTTTTTAAAAATACAATTTCATCCTATAATAGCAATTCAGTAACTGATTATAAGTTGGAATATACATAGGAATAAAATTTGATATACTACTAAAGCAATTCAAAGAATTAAGATCAATGTAAAATTTAAATCTAGAAGAAAACATTGAAAGAACAAAATTAATGTTGGATACAATATACTTTATAATATTTCACTTATTTGTTAAAATTAACCCCAGTTTTTCACATGCAACTTTCCCTTTCTTGTCTGGAACAGATGGAATATACCTGTCTCCTTGTCCCCTCCAGACTTGAGATTGACAATGTGACTTGTTTCGGTTGTTAAAATGAGACAGAAGTGACAGGGTGCCACTTGTAAGCTCTGGACCTAGGAGAGAATGAGTGTTTCATCTTCCACCTCTGTTCTCACCTGGTGAAGAACAGGCACTAGCAAGTACTGTTCTCCTAAGAGGAGGATCAGAGGCATTGCAGAGCCATCCCGGCTGGGCTGCAGCCAGCAGAGGAGGCCGCACAGCTGAACAGATGTGCGGTGAAAAGCAGAGTTGTCTTGCCATCCAGAGGACTCCTGCATGCACGTTAGCAAAAAAAATTAAACACTGTCGTTTGAAGCTACCGAACACTGGGGTTGTTTGACATTCAACATTATTTTGGGAACAACTAAGATGAATTTTGGGAAGAAAATGGTATTTTCAAAATAGGAGTCAGAATTAAATATAAAGAACATATTTGTTAATTGAAGTACATTAAACTTATGACTTCCTTTAAAATGCTTTAGAAAATGGCACAAGCATTTAAGTATGTATGTCACATGCTGCCTTCTTTGTAACTCAGAAGAAAAAAACTAGTATGTAGGTTTTTCTGAGAGATAATCGCCACATGAAGTCTTCTAGGACAGGGGATATAGCTCAGCAGCACAGCATCCGCCTAGCAAGTGAAAGGTCCTGAGTTTGATTCCTGGTACCAGAAATAAAAAGTCTTCTAAAGATGGGATTTGATGAGATGCACAAACTATGCAGAGAAGTAATAAATCTGAAGATTGAACCTTTAAGCACTTTATCACATATAAAGGGTAGACACAAAAAGAAAAAGAAAGGTTAGGTGAATAAAAGAAAAAAATAAAACAAAAAAGTAAAGTTATGGTATCAAGAGATAATGTGATTTTTTAAAAAGGTTATATACAGTATTAAAGCAAGCTTGTCTGAAATTTGAGAAGATTAAGGGAAGAAGGAAAATATATTAATACAGAGAATAAGAAGAAAATACTGGAAGCAGGATGTAGTTCCCCACAGCATGTTCCTCTTCACATCAAGTAGTGAACACAGTTTTCATCCAGAGTAGGTGAACACTTCGTGGTCTTGGACAAGACACGTGGTTTTGAGAATATCCATGAGTAGAAATTGGACCAAGTCAGGCACTAACTTTTCAATTTTTTCTTGATTATTTTCTTTTCATCCAATTTTAAGTTCATGCAATGCTTCCAATACTGGAGATTTCCTAAGTCACAGTATAAATCATGATCAGGACAAAACTGTGAAGTGAAAGATCACTTTCAACCAACCTAGGAATAATCTTAGCTTTTCCAAGCACTCTGGGGGAATACTCCATTTTTGTTGGGAAAGGGAGGCAGAGCTAATCCTTTCAGGTAACTTGGCTGAATTTCTCTGTTTATTGTTTTCAATTAGTTGTCATATCATCTGAAAGAATGAGTTCAAAACATATTCAGCCTCTGAGAGTTCAAATATTAAGTCATTAATAACGTGATGCTCTCCTTTGAGCATTTGTTTGGAGAACCCAAGTTAGGAGGCATTCATTGGACCCTTGCACTTCTGGTATTTCTCAGTAAAGAGTTTGTGTTACTTGACACCTTAAATTTCATGCTAAATTTTAACAGGCCACAGTCCCATAATACATGGGCGAACGGAAGACTTACTTAAATTACTTTGAAAATTATTCTGTTTCCCTAGATGATTATGAAACATAAATTTTTCCTATAATGAAAAAAAAAAGCTGATCTTTTCCTCTGATAACTGACTTACCCTTTTAGCCATGTAATTTTTGTGGAAAGTGCTAAAAGTGAAGAATACAATTGTTGTCAAAATTTCTGTTAAATATTCTCTCTATCCATTTAGACATTTACCCCACGTAAATTTCTATTTCTCCCTAAGTTCATTAATAGAAATTGTCTCCTATAGTGTTCCCCAAGAATCCAGACCCATAATTGATGATACATTGGAAACCATCCATGTATTTAGAATGTCATTGTTTTCTATCTCCTCAGTTTGCTTGCAAAAAACCATCTCATCCTTTATGACACGTAAGTCCAAGAGCCAATAATACTGCTGACATAAGAATGCATGAAGGACTGAACTGTCAATCAAACTCATCTGAGTCAAAGCTATTTCCCAGGAATCAACCTCATAATATTCAAAGAATACTGTAAAAAAACTCACCAGTTACAAAATATTGTTCCAATGTATAATTCATACTTATAGATGAAGCTCAACCAAAACATTTTTCACCCCGAGTTCAGTGCCACTTTGATTTAAAATTTAAAACATAGGAGTACAGTGCAGACATTTCTAATTTAAAGGAAATCATTACGATTTTAGATTACTACCACTATCTATTTTTAATCATTATTTATTTATTTTTCTTCTCCTTGTCTAGATAGTTATGGGCCTCATGAATTCATAAAGGCAGAGCCTACTTATCATAGGAAGCCTTCATGAATCAGATGTAGTCAGATTAAATTATAAACTATCGCTCTACCATAACTTTCCACTAATAAATAATATTGGAATGCTTATTACAAATCCCCAAAAGTAGCATTTTTCTCTCCAGTGAGCTTTGATTTAGATTATTTGAGATAACATTGATAAAGAAATAAATGATAACAGGACTTATGCTCACCACTATTTCTTTCTCATATATAATAATCACTTTTGAAATTATGGCTTCTATAAAGCAGATCAAATATTCAGAATAAACTACATTAAATTACCTATTTTAGGTATTTTTAAAACATTAAAATTTCATAGATGATATAAATAGCTTCTACCACATAATTAGTCACATATTAGAATTGTTAACTTATGAAACACTTATTTTAATGATTTACTGTCCAAAGTGTAAAACTTTTAATATTAAATAATCAAATATTATTGAAAACATTATATTAATGATTTAATTATTTAGCTATTCATGACTGAGTTAAAATATTTGCAATGGATGCTAAACTGTATAATGAGAACAATTCTGGCTAACAGTTTTATTTGGTAAGATAAATCTGTACAATTACCTAATATACCCTAAATTATTTCATCTTTATTAAATATAATCTTCCCAAATCTGAAAAATACAAATGAAATATATTAGATATTTTCATTCTTCATATTTATGCTGTAAAATTAATACATCTATATAAAAAGTTAAAACAAATAGTTCTTTGAAAATATCACTAAATTTGGTGATTTATCCAAATGATGAAATTAATTGTCAAAAAAACCATCAGTTATGAAAAGAGGAATACCCTTATGAATATGAAAATAATAGGTCTAATGTAAATACTGTTAAACTAATTTTGAAAAAGGGCTGGGAATGTTGACTAAATGCAGAATTAATTTTTAAAATAAATTTCATAATAAAACACAGATATAGAAGACCTTTGCTGTAAATATTTTTAGAGAACCAAGGCAGTAAGGACAACAGAGCATACTTGATTATATTACACTTAAATACACAATTATTAGGAAGAAATATAATAATTGTATGCATTTCTATACAACTCTATAGAGCAAAGCATTAAGCACACTTTCTCTATCAATATTAGAAAGACCATATACTCTTAACCTTATTAAATTTGTGAATGAATTATATTTGGAATGCATGTAACAGAGATTTTAAAAAGATGTGTTGACATTTTCAAAACAAAAAAAGACTGTCCTTTCTTAGGGCCCAGTATACTTCTGCTAGTATATTGAGAACTGTGAAAGTTCAGAGCTGACACATACTCATTTTAGTATATTTATATGAACATCTCCAAGCTGTTCAGACTCCAATTTGATTTTTTTCTAGCCTTATAGGGTAAGAACTGTATTTTCACAATACATATGCTCAATGCTGAAATGAGTTCTGTGTTTTACAAGGTAAGTTGAACCTCAAAATAATAATATAAAATGACTATCATGAATTAAATAAATGACACCAGCATTGAAAAACAACTTTGTCATTGTATAAGAAAAGGACATTTTCCCTATTCATAATCTTCTTCAAGTAGAAAAACATAATTTAATGATGAAAGAGATTCATTTTCCAAAAGCTAATTTATTTCAAATATTTGAAATTTAATTATAGTATGGTTAGCTAACGGCAACATTTATCACTCAAAATTATTCTACCTTAATTCTTTTTCAAGTAATAGTCACAGAATAGTTCAAAGTATCTAAATCAAATAAATTTATCAAAATGTATAGTTTGTACCATGTAGGAAATATTTTTTCATATATAGCTTATTATTGTATATTGTGTAAACATTTAACATCAGCTAGTGAAGAAAAAATAATATAAAGTACAAGACTCATTCTAAGGCTTAGTTGCAAAACAAAAATTAATATGGTTTAGAGGCAAAGTTTACTTTTTTCCAAAAAAATGTAATTACATATAAATCATGTTTATCAAATGATGGAGGCGTTTTAATTTTATAGTCGCATATTGGAGAATGTTATCATGTTTTTATATACATGTTTAGAATTTCCATCAATATTTTTAAGTAAAAGAATAAATTGTTCTAGCAAACTAAACTGTCTCTGGAACATTAAGACAAGATCAAGTACAAAATCAGTAACAATTAACTGATGTTGTGATATAACTGCGTTCGTTCCATATTTTACTAGCAGAAGACCTTCTTACACGAGTGTATTATCTCTTAATTCATATAGTTCTGGTAATGCAATGCATCTTTGGGTCTTTTTAAAAATACAGATTTTAGTGAGTTTCTGTGGTGGCTCCAGGTGACTACAATCTAATTAAATTTACATTGTATCATCATTTTTACTCCCAAAAATAGGAATGAAAGTTCATGTTATTAAGAACAATACCTCAACACATGTGTCCATATCGCTGTACTTGTGTGTATGTCCATGGTATGAATTATTGCTTAAATGGAAAGAATATGATTTTGACATCAGAATGAAACCCCTGATGTTTACTGATTTTTCCACCTTCAACTAATTCTATTAGATTTTTTGCTTAGTTGTACTGCAAAGATTTAGAAGTTATTCTGCCCATATATTTTTGCCCGAATGTATTCTCTTCTCCTTTCTGAAGATGAAACAAGGAGAGTAGAGGTGCGTGGATTGTGTGAGGAGTAAAAAACAGCACGGAACGTGCGGCAACCGGCGCAGGTGTTTCCCTGCCAGCATAGGTGATTCCTCTGAGAGAAACTCCTCTTCGTGAGGACGTTTTTTCTTTTGTCAGACATCCTACTAATATATTTTAAGGTTAAGTATTTATTTATAATTGAGGGATAAAGCAGACGAGAAGTTAAACAATTGTGCATATTTATTAATATGGCTTGAACTCTAGAACTATTGTGTTTTTGTTGATGTTATTGCTATTTTAAAACTACTTGTATGCATTCGCTGACCATATCTTAATATTTAATATTCTATATATTATTCTGTGGGGTTGATGAAGAAGAAAGACATTACAGCTTCCACTAAGAGAAATAATTATAATGATGGTGATTGTGATATATGAAAAATATGTTATCTGTTTCATGCATAGTTCACCAAAATTACAATCTATGATGAAGCAAAATAAAAAGATTAAACTAAAATGAAATAGCCACTTTTTTTTTTTTTTTTGCGGCACCAGGGATTGAACTCACGACCTTGTGCTTGCCAGGCAGGCACTTAGACCGTTGAGCTAGATCCCCAGCCCTAAAATAGCCACTTTTATCAAAGGTTTTTATATTAAATTAGTTTACATTTATTTCAAAGTTGATGGTTGCAAATAAGTCAATATAGAAATTGAAAACTAGAAAAATTTCATTTTTGTGTGACAACATTGAATCATGTATTAATTTTAGTTGATCAATATGTCACAGACACGATAAAAATGTACTACATATTACACATTTTCAAAATAAATTATTTTTATAAATTTGATCAGAGTCTGAGAATCTCAGTCTCAAAATTTAAACAGATAATAACTTCTTAGGATGACTCATATTACTATTCCTAGTTTACAGTTTCTCTCTGTAAAATGCATGTATTATGGTTATAAAGAAGTAAGAACTGATAATTATTTAATGTATTCAAAGTATTTTATGACTATATTGTTTATTTCAAAAATTTATTTTCTGAGTACCTAAAGGGATGTCTTTTTTTTTTCTTTTCTTTTTAGTTTTATTTTTTACAAAATCATCTAGGTAGAATATCTACTTGAGACATCGTAACTATGTTAGACTACATCTTATTTCTTAAGGAACAAATGTTTATCTAAACCATGATGATTTAAAATTGCAGAATAAGAAAGATTAAGATAGAGAAATATAGTATTCATTATTTAAATAATTAAATTCTACTTGCTGCAGCAAATGAACTCAAGAAGTTATAATCTAAACATAATAGAACCATAGTGAATTTCTTAATGTCAGTTGGAGCTTAACCATGAATAAAAAATAAAATTGAAGGTGCTATTCTCCCTGAACTTCACAAAGAATGTAGATCAACGTTTACCATAAATTTAACAGTTCAATTAACCATGTACACTGTAAAGTTTTGTGGTGTCAACTGAAAACTTTTTATTATGTTGGAGTAATAGAGTAACATCTTTTCTTAGTAAAATAAAATAAATTGTATATTAATAATTAAAAGTTTGGATGACAAACTGTATATCTAGGTAATTATAATGAAATCCTTGAAAGTGTAATTCTTCCCTTAAATGCATATTTCAAAGCAAATATAAAGATTTGTGTGGTTATCTGTGTTATAATATGCATGTAGGCAAAGCATCATTTGCTGGATAAATTGTCACTGCTATCAATAGACAATGATTTGCATATAATTTCAAGCATGAGAATATTATATCAAACTTACATTCATTACACAGACTGCTCATGCATTATGTGTAAATATATGTGGGTAATCATTGTTTAAGTTTGTCACATGAATATCTCTACCTATCTAGAACATAATATATTATCATAACAATTATTCCTTTGGTGATTGTGATTCTAAAAATGATTCTGCTTTACAAAAATGTGTCAAAGTTAAAAATAACAAACTCTACATGTATTAAAAATATGTTTGGGATTATAATTACAATAGAAGTAAGTTGATGATTCTCTCAGTGCTCCTCAGCTAAAATAAACTAGAAAAGATGGATAGATGAAGCATAAACTGTAAAGAAAACCACATTTTCTGTGTAGCAAAGAAATAAATAATTCTGTCAAGTTATTTTAAGAAGGCATGCTTCTAGGGGTTGTCACGGAAAATATGGGCAACAAGAAACCCATTCAGAGAGCAAGTGTGTATGTACACATCTTGGGAAATAGTGAAAGATAGATAAAGATAAAAAATGAAGCATAGAAAATGTGTACTATGATATGGATGACAATTAAAATAATAAGTTCATATCAGGCAAATTGGTGGGGTAGGAATACCGAAGAATTAGTCTCCTGAACAAAACAACTATTCAGCTCACAAAAACTGAGAGTAAACTATTTTGAAACTCTAAAGTCTGAACATCTCAGCGTCCATGGAAGTGCTCAGTGATTCTTAGGCTGTGAGGGAGAGGAGTGCATTGAGAAATGCACCATACAGTTGGTGAGAAATTTAGCCAACATAGAATGTTGCAAATTTGAGTCTAAATTTAAAAAAAAAATGAGAAAGTAGAAACAATGGCGAGATTTCTTTGCTACCATTTTAATGGTAATGTCTTCATATTTGGAAACTGCAGGATTAAAATTGAATGGATGATCCCCACCAAAAGACAAAGATTGACAAAATGTAATGACAAATAATAGTAATTTTATTATGATTATATGACTCAAATTGGACTCAAAACCACAAAGAGATTGACAGGGAAGAGTGGAGAAAAAAGATATTCAAGAAAAATATAACCAACCAAAGAAGGATAAGTTGACTAAGAAGTATAGTTCACAAAGTGTATCAAATATGAACGTAACTATACCACATATCAGAGCTTCAAAGTATATGAAGCAAAAGTTAGCATGAATGGAAGGAAGTTGGCAGATGAACAGTAACATTTTATTTTATTTTATTTTGAAAAGAATACAATCAAACAAAACAAAACAGAGTAAAGTCAATCAAAACAAGGTAATGAACATGGTACATGATTTTTAAACAGGGTAAAAAGCAATTGATAAGGCTACAATAATGCCTCTTGTTATCTGCAGTATACCTGCCCATACCATCAGGGATAAGTAAAATCAAACAAAATACAACAAACTAAAACAGTAGAAACAAAACAAAACATAACAAAACAAAACAAACAAAGCAAAACAATGTAAGCAATACAGAATTTCAAGATATTAGCAAAACAACATTGGCTACCATAATATTTGTTATCTTCAGAATAGTTGCCTACACCTTCAGACATATTACAATCAAACCATACAGAATAGAGTAAAATCAATCAAAACAAACAATGAAAGCCATACAGGGTTTCTAAACAAGCTATTTGGACATCCTCAATGGCTGCAATGATATATTTTGTTATCTTTAAAATAGCTATCCTTGCCATCAAGTATAATAAAATCAAACAAATCAGAATAAAATGAAACTAATCAGAACAATGAATACAATCTGAATTTCAAATCATGATAATAGATTAATAGTGGTCATTTCTTTCCCTTTTTAGATAATTCCACCCCTTTGACTTTCCCAATATGTACTGTGCATTTTGGATCCCACTAACACCTTTAGTTTGTTATGCTATGGAGATAACACAAAATTCACCTTTGTGACTCTGGTCCATTACATCCATGAGCACTATTACCAGTTGCCTTTATCTACCTACAAAAGCCTTGAGGTCATCTTCCTTTATAGCTGAGTAGGTTTCCACCCCATGAAATCCCATGTCTTTCTTATCCATTCTGCAATTAATGGGCAGGCTACCCCTATTTTTTTTTCTGGCTCCCTGTCAC